>CM057819.1:98554461-98809461 GCA_030067965.1 Latrodectus elegans
TTAATTTTTATTTTATAAAACCCATGGTGTGTTATTTGAATAAACATTGTATACTATAAGTCTGTAAAGTATATTTGAAGTATAAACAATGAAACTGCTGTAAAATCTACTAAAATGCGTTTTTTTTTAATTTGTGCAAAATTTCTTATAAATAATCTATCAGTAACTTCTATTATTTATTAGTTATTAAAAAATGATATCTGCAAATTTTCTCTAACTTCTCATTTATTATACAAATTCTTGATTTGTTGCCTTTCCTAGACATTAAATAACAGTAAGTAAAAATGATAGCAAGAAAATTGTGCAGTTTAATTATAAATGTGTGACTTTTATAAATAATAATTTAATTTTTAATATCATTTATAAAAGTTACACATTCACATCAAATTATTTACAAAAATCACAAAAAATATTTTTTTTTTTTTTTAGATTCTGTAACTACCAGTTTAAAAAGTTATACTGATAATATAATAAAACATTTTAAATTACAGAACTATTAAAATTATTGGATATTCTAAGATATTCAATATTTTAATATATACAGATTGGAAATTGTTCTTTTGATTTTATTATTTTTTTTATTGAAAATGACAGTTGCAGGGAAAAGGATAATTAAAATATCTTTAAATCAAATGATTAAATTCTGAAAATAATTGAACTTATAGATTTATGTATAAAATGTTAACATAAAAAGTATAAATGAATACTGCAAATATTTGAACACTTCTCTCTCAGCAACAATTTAATTGTGTTACAATGCTAAAAAATTTACAGTTTTTATGTATACTAAAATTATAAAATTTACAGTTTTTATGTATTGTAAGTATTTTCATTAAATTAATATTTTTAAATATGATCAAAATATTTTTGTGGCAATATTACCCATCCTAAATTATTATTTAATGCTTGATTATGACAACTGTATTTAATTACTTCAGTTATAATTAGAAAATAAACATTCACATTTTATAAAAAAAAGAATACTAACATAATACTTATCTCAAGATGGAAAAAAAAAAAAGGTCTTGACTTGAAAAAGAAAATTTTTCTTAATTTAATAATCCACTCACTGATTATTTAAAATTCTTTAGAATGCAATTTTGAATTCAGTTAGCATAACTTATATCTCAAATTCAATAAAGCAAAAGAAAAAGCAGTATATAAGAAAGAAAAAAATTTCACAATATATGTATATATATACATAGTATACTTTGCCACAAAAGTCCCTTGCCACCCCCTTAATTTAAGAACAGCTAATATGATATTCATAAAAGTGGTGTCTAGGTATGGTAAAGTAGTTTTGCACTATTAAATCACATCTAGTAGAAATTTGTCAAAAGCTTGCTCTTCAAAGCTTAAGGTCACATGTTTGATCTAAGCTACTAGAGTGATGGGAAATGGAATTCATGCTGCTGCTTTCTGCATGCACATCTAGTAAGGTGAATGCTAGAGAGTTTTACAGATTTCCTCCCTAGCAATTCATGAATAAGGCAAACTATCTATAACAAAGGCCTCCCAGAAGGGAATTACATTGTGGACATTAAAATGCCATACAAATAGCCTTGGTCATTGAGCAGTCTATTATGTGATGTATAAACTGGATTTCTAAAATCAAATTTTTATTTTGGTATTTTATAATGGTATTTGATATCAGCAAAACACATAAAATTTGCCTTTAGCCAGTTATGGGGATCTTTTCTATTGCTAATATCATTTCTTAAAAAAGCATGCCTCACTCACCCATACAATGTCTGCCAAGAATGTTGGCTGGATCTTTATCTAATGAAGTTGCACCATGACCAGCCAGTGTCATTCAGTATATCCAACTAGTAAAACTTGTTCAAGGTTTAGTCGATATGAATAAACACCTAAGTCATTAATGAGTTTCAAAATCTGACTTTTAGAGACGCCAGTGTTGATTGATTTCTCTTGAGCAGTATTTCAATTTTACAAGGACGTATGCTAACACTCATTCGGTTGAACTGGATATCTTATCTTAGTTGATTTTATGAGAAACATGAGGTCCAGCTCAATTAATCACACTGCCTGTGTTTTTAAGAATTTTGAAACAGTTAGGATGATTTGATAAGGATTGCAGAGAAATGTTGATGGTAAAATCTTGTTGATCATGTTCCATTCGCATTCACTGTATGGTTAAAGCAGCACAAAACATTCAGCTTTACAAAATTGTCACAAGATTATGAGAATTGAACAGGTATGACATTCTTGACATATTTGCATACTGTAAAATATTTGAACACCAGGCATAAGTTATTTGAATTGACACAAAATTATTTTACACAATCTTTAAATCGTCTGGACCACATATAAAGGCAATGAATACAAGGGTGAAACCCTTGGAGTTTGAATCAAAATCATTTTTAATATAAATCAAAGGTGACACTACTGGGTCACACTGCAGTGTTGTGTTTTGTTCAAAGGATATTAACTTCTCTTTATATTAAAGTTACATAACATTAGTTTACGGACCACAAGCTGTGTTTTTATAATTAATTGATACTTTATAAGTTTGTAAATCTTTTTTTAGCAAAATCATTTTATTTTAGGAATAGGAATGTTAACTCTGCAGATCTAAACAAGGGGTAATCTAGGTAGTTTTATTCAATAAAGCATACTTATATTACTATACCCAGACAACATTTTTATGAATACAGTTACAGTCACGGTCTTGCCTGCTTTGTTATGTATGTACGCATGAATACAGAAGCAACTATCAAGAATTTAAAAGGGTTGGCAAGACACTTTAATGAGTATACTATATATAGAAACCAAATCATAATAAACGTATCTGTAAAAAAATGATAGATAAAAAAAATTTAAGTCTACTTTTAAAATGCATAAAACCAAATGTATTAAGTTTTTATTGATAGTAATTAACAAAATTAACTGCACAAATTATTAAACAGAATATGCAGTCAAAATGCAATATTGGATACATGATATATTTATACATAATACATAAACAAATATATTACAAATCACACACTGAATTAAAGAATTAAAAAATATGGATGTGTATGAGATGCAATAACAAGACTAGAAGAAACATTAATTTGAAAATAAGGTGATGGCCATAGAGTTCCTTCTACTATCAAAGCAACCTCTGAAATCAGAACGAGGTTTATACAAATCAGAAGTTTCATAACTCTTTGTTGAGCTTTTAGATCTGCAATATAATAGTTGTTACATACAAATTTTAGAAAGGAATAAATGTTAAAAATATACATTTGTAACATGAAAGTTTATTTATTAAAAACTAATTTTTGAAAGACAAGAATATATTAAGATTACGTAAATAAATGTAACAGTTATTAAATAACTATTAATGATTTTTTGAAGAAAAATATTGTACTCAATGTAAAATTCACTAAGTTGATTTTCTTTGATATAAAATCATTTAGGAAAGTACAACTTACGGAGATAATGGCACTTGGTCTTTAACACTAAGTCTTTCTTCAAGGCTGGTAAAGCTTTCAACAGTATGCTTAAAATGTTCATTATTAGATGCACCTTTATTATCACTAGGTGGTCTTCCTCTTTTTCTTTTATTTTCAGGTTCACTTTTATACATAGAATCTTGCTGTTTGCTATTTCTAAACATAAATAATATAAAAATTAATTCGTTTCCATTCTATTGATTTAATTATTTATAGTAAAATGTACATTTAATTAATAAACATGCTCATACATATTTAAGGATTTTTAAAAGTCTTTATCTACTAATTCTGGAATTTTTTTTAGAAATTATTCTGTTTTCCAACTTTTTATATAATTATAAATGTCAATTATAACATCTTCAAATTTAATTAGAAAGTTTGCAGCATCTTTTTCAGGCACAAGATTTATTAAATAACAAAAGCAACACAAATAATTATTAAAATTTTCTCCCTTGCATACAATTGCATTATTAGTGGTAAATGCAATACAATGATCAAAAGCTATTTCTATCAGTTTAAATTCTTTTAAAAAATAAAGGATCTATATTTTCTCTTGTTGCATATTCTGCAAAATAGGAAATTAATAATAAGCAGCTATAAATTGTATTGTGAATGAGATTAAAAAAATTGCAACATTTGGCTAATATTTTGAATCATTGTTGATGTTGTTGTTGCATGCCCCCGAGGTCAGCAGTGCAAGACCAGGTTCATGAGCATGTACACCTTTAAAAAGTCCAGTACCATAAGTGGATTTCCCATCAGATCTGTCCCGGAGAGACCAAGACATTGAAGAATATGTTCAGGAGAGTCCTGTTCATTAAAGCACTTGGAGCAAATTTTCAATTTCTTCGTACCTTCACAATTTCAAGTTACCACTTCTAAAACGGGCAAAAGCTGTTTGTTCTTGTCTATTAAGATCAGTAGCCAAGAAAGCAACTGTACTAGCGCAGTGGTACCAATGATGCTAAGGAGGGACAATTTAAGTGGCTTTATTCTCATGTTTATTCTTTGAATGAAGTTCCTGAAATGTGAGAGGTGTAGACAACACATCGTCCTTAGACACACTAGATTTGGCCAAAGTGTCCGCAGTCTCATTCCCATCAAGATCCACGTGGGAAGGAATCCATTATAGGTGAATATGATGTAATAAGGACATCCGTTTTAACATTTGAAATATTGAAACCCCTCACTTGTTGCCATCTAGCCAAATGCTGTATTGCACTTTTACTATCAGAAAAACCTAAATCTCAGCTCCATGTGGAAGTGAATTCAGGGAGTCCATGGCTACCTCTATGGCAATAAGCTCACTATGGAACACTGAGCAATAATTGGGATTTCTCTTTTTCAGTCTTAAGACACTATATTGTTGTTTGATGTAAATTCCGATGCCAGTACAATGAATTCATCTTTACTGCCGTTGGTATAAACCTGTATGGCATCGCTGGGTATTTCTTCAATTCTCTCAAAGGCCACCTGCCTCAGATAATCGGGAATATCAGATCATTTATTTACATGAACTAGCTCCAGATGGAAAATCACACCATCTAGATTGCCCGATGGGTCAAGACATTGTTTCAAATGATGTGGTTCCATGGCATCTTTAGCTATGTTCAGATTGGTTATTTGGCTGAAGGGGCTATTTCTCTTGAGTTTCTGACTATAATGCCAACCCCTAAAATAGGTTGAGGTGTGATTGTGAGAGCCCAGAGTACAAAGTTTATAGCAATATTTGGTTAGATATGCTCGTCTTCTAAGGCTAAGTGGCTAAAGACCTACCTCAAAAAGTACTATATCTCTGGGACAGGAATTTCTTAAACCGGTGATGATCTGAGCTGCGCTGAACCTTTTATAGTTTCTGGAGATTAGTATCGGAGGCACAACAATAAATTGGAATGGCGTATTCCAGAACTGGCCTAATTAATGAAACTTAGGCGTTTCGTGAAGTATCAATGTCTGAGCCCCAGTTTCGACTAGTGATGTACCTCAAGATGTTAATCTGTTTTCTTGCCCTTAGCAAGAGGTGATCAATATGTTTGTTGCCCAAAATTTCTGGGTCCAACACAAATCTCAAGTATTTAGGGTGTTTATCCACTGTTAGCGCATGATCATTCATAAAGATGTTGAGTTGGAAATTATACAGCTTTCAACTGAATCACTGTCATTATTTCCATCATAACTCAGCAGAAAATGGTAAAGTTTGTAGGAGTTTAAGAAAAATTGCTTTTTCTGATGTTATATCCTTAATGAGTGCAGAAGTTTTAGTTCCAACATATCCAAAAAGCTTTGCAATTTCATTTTATAAAACAGTTTCCTAAAATGTGTACATGTAGGTAAAATATAGCTTTTATGGAGTAAATTCTTTGTGAGTATAATTTTTAAAGTAAATATTTGTTTTAGAACTTTTTGAACTTACTGAACTTTTTTATTCTTGTACATATTTTGGACCTTTGAAATATAGTCAGGAGTGATACTAAAATCACAACTGCAAACTATACACAATGAGTAAACTTAGCTTTTTCAGATGATGCTTTGATATATGAAATTTAAAAATGTAAGTATTTTTAAGATTGAAAATACAATATACAAGGTTTACTATTAACCATAGTTCACAAAACATCCTCAAGTTACAATTAAACCAAAATGTTTGCTTTCAACAAAGAGCACTTTAAAAATACTGACAACCAATAACAGCCCAGCCATCATAGTAATGAATGTATGATACCAAATTCTGCACCACAACTTAAAGAAAACAAAAATGCTATGCAGTAAACATGTCTAGAAAAAATATTTATAGTTTTTTCTAGATGTGTAAATTAACTCAAAAGAAATATTTTTCCTTCATTATTATTATTATTTTTTATTTATTTATTTTTTTTATTTATCTAAGGCAAAAATATTTTTTTTAAATTATATCTTTTGTGCTTTGCAGACCAAAATATGTAAAATATGAGTAAAAATGTAAAAATCTTGTTATCTTACATAAAATTAATGCCTGATGTTTAAAAGTTGGCAGGTCTAAAACAGAATATTTCATAATAAATTTGAAAATATTTTAATTAACTTTGTCAGGATTATAAATGTATGTTAATTTTTTCATAACACTGAAATGATTAACAATAAATACTCAAATTTTTAATTTAAATAAGAAAAAAAAAAACTTTAAATCATACTTACAATAATGCTGACTGATTCAATAAAAGTTTGGAATGAGAATTTCCCAGTGAATTTGATGGTTTATTCAAAATTTTAATTTTATTTGGAAGTGCTTGTGGTGTATCCTTTGGTGGTCTCCCTCTTTTTCTAGATATTAGTGTTCTGTAAGGAACATTTTAATTTTTAAGGAAGATTAAACAAAAATTATTAACAAACAATTAATATATTAATAATAAACAATTTTCAGAAATGTCTTTAATTTAAATTAAAGTAGTTTGATTTCAACTTTAGTTGTTTTATCTTCAAGAATGCATGTAAAAAATTATTTGAAATTTCCTTTTCTTAAAGTTAATTACATATATGTTTAAGAATGATCAGAAAATTATAAAAATGAAGCTATAAGTAATAGAATAAAAAAACATAAAATTTTAATATGCTACTTTATTTTTAATACTAATATACAAACTTATGAATGTTTTGAACATGAAATAGGGAAAATAATACATTTTAATTATAATTAATAATAATGAATAATAGAGAAATATAGCCTAACAGATATTTTTAATTTACAAAATTAAAAACTCAAATAATGTTTTGATATTCATAAATATGCACTAGAATTATTTCCTCAGAGTCTCTAAATTGGTTATTTTGGGAATAAATGTTTTTAATCATTTTTTTATCACATATAAATCC
Source organism: Latrodectus elegans (assembly GCA_030067965.1). Taxonomy (NCBI): domain Eukaryota; kingdom Metazoa; phylum Arthropoda; class Arachnida; order Araneae; family Theridiidae; genus Latrodectus; species Latrodectus elegans. The sequence goes on from CM057819.1 coordinate 98,561,769, forward strand.
TTAATTTAAAATGGTTGATTATCAAACAAAAAAGATAATAATCATATAATAATATTAGTCACTTTAATGATTTTTGTTATGCTCGAGTTAAACTTCTGCTGAACAGAATGAAATTAGAAGTTCCTAAACCAATTTCTTGGAAATTCCTGGTAGTTTTGCATAAGGTGTTGAAATGAAATATCCATTACAATTTAAACTTAAGAATGAAATTTAACTTGGAAATTAAAACAAGAATGTAAACTGAGAGGACAAAGAAGAAAAAAGTCATCTTTCAACAGATTAAGTCCAAAAATCATTGATACTAATAGAAAGCTGGTGGAGTTTGATGAAAGTCTCCTTCAGAAATTCTTATGAAATTCTTTGGAAAAAATGTTGCCTTACTGCTGATAATAGTGATGTCAAGGGTTTAAGCAAGAAAAGAGTTCAGGGTGTCTGCATATGAAGCAGTAACCCTTTTTTACAATGTACACAAAATTTATGTGTTTTAATAGCAAGAAATACTTTGCATACAGATTAATAATGCATGCTGACTTGCTTAAGAATGATAAAAGTTATAAAAATGGAAAATTGAATCATACACACACATTTGTGCACCAGAGTTTAGATATTAATCTTAATTATTATACATTCATACCAATAGGCAAGGAAAATGAATTTATTCCCCAGTATCCAATTAAAAATGATAAATATAACTTGTCCAATGAATGAAAAGAATAATTAAGATTCTTGCAAATATCGATTAAGCTCTTCTGATACAATGATATAATATTCTAGATGTGCTGATTGATTATTGATCTTTATTATTTCCAATTGATTATTTTTTTATAATTCTACTTAATGTCATTATAATTACACTTTAATAATATCCTGTTCTAGCCTACTTAACCATTCTTTTAACCATTAACATATTTATTCACCTTCATAATTTAAGAATTATACATGTATGAATGGTTTTTATATGTTCAATTTTCTAACTTAAGAAAGAGACAGTATAATTTAACACATACTAAAATTTCATACAGAATTTTAATCAAGCAATATTATATAGTGAATTTGAGAATATCAAATGTATCTTTCATAGTAACTTATAAATATCAAAAGGCAAAATATGTAAAAATATATCTACATACAAACTATAGAAAATTAACAAACCACATAATATTTTACACTATTTGAGATGCCTTATAAATAAATAAAAATTAAATTAAATTACATACATACACATATACATAACTTGAAATATAAAGTTAATATCAAAATGAATTATATTACAAACCATAAATATACTTTTAAAATAAATTCAGATAATATATTATAAGAAAATTGCAGTTAAGCTCATTAATAAACGAAACATATTTCTCAAATCCTGAGTGGAATTTTTTTCCAACTTAATTGTATTTTTAACATTGTCATTTAAATAAACTAATCGACGAATGTTAATATTAATGAACTAGCATTAATAAGTTATAAAGAAATGGAGTGTAGAAGAAGTTTATCATAATTGTTTTAAATTTCATATAACGCAATTTAAATAGGAAAAATATTTTATTAATTAATATAGAATAGTCATTTGATGCACAAAATATGACTTTTTCTAATATTAAATGATCGCACATCAGAAAAATTTATTTAATATTACCATGTGGTTTAAAGCAATAAAACTTTTGAGTAAAATTCACTTTTGTGTTACTTTACATCACTTTCTGGATGTACTTTACATTTTAAAAATTAAGCCTCTCATAAAAAATTATATAATTCAAAACATTTTTGTGTGTGTAAATATGCATTAATGATGAACAAAAATGTTATCATGACTTTCCAGATACTATACATGTATAAATTCTACTACACTAAATAAAAATTAATATGAAGAAAAACATCTATACATATTATACTATGAAAAAAAGGGGGAAAGATTTAATTACATACAGAAGTTTATTTTCTTCAAATATTTATTTCTCCCCAACAATTTGCAAATCAATTTGTTTTTCATTAACAATAGTGAAATAATTAATGAAAATAAAATAATAATGAATCCACAAAAGAATTTAGGAAAAATATTTGGCATTTTTCATGGATCAATTAAAAATTAATTTAGTTAAATTGAAAAAGCTTTATATATATATATATATATATATATATATATATATATATATATATATATATATATATATATATATATATACACACACACACACACACAATTAAAAAGTAATATTTGCAACAAAACAATACACTGACAACTGTTTGAGCTGATGCAAATAGAATGGAGAACTGAAAATTTTGTATGGTTTATTGTTGCAACTTTCTATTTATTTATATCAAATAAGCACTTTTTGAACTCCTTTTATTTCCAATTAAAATTTTAAAAGTAATAAAAACTACAATATTAAACACATACATAGATTGTTTGTAAAAATTAAAAATTTATAGTTAGTAAGTTTTACATATTATGATCAATGCATCTCAACTTTAAATTCTATTTTTCATTTACACATGCTTATTAATATATTAGCTTAGAAAAGAAGAATATGTTTAATTCTTTATATTTTGCTTATTCTAAGCTGAAAGTATATTTTTAGTAATGAAATTAAAAATTCTTTAACAAATATTAATTATTCTTTAATAAATATTATTGATTTCAGCAAAAAACAGGAATTTTCTGAATAGAATTTAAAATATATAAATTAGAAAATGTATGAATGAAAATAAATAAATCAAAGACTAATTTTTTAATCATGAAATAATGCAAAAAATTTAAGAAACTAAATGCTTTTTAACTTACTGGGTAAAAGAAGGTATGGACGACAGAGTAACATTGTTGTCAATTCTTTTATCTTTAATTGCCATATTTGTTTCAGTTTCATTATTTTTATTCTTGGCTGGTCTACCTCTTCTTTTTGATCTAAAATAATATATGTATGTATGTATATACTTACACACACCCATATTATATATATATATATATATATATATGCATATAAAAATTATTTTGTAGTGTCTATTAAATTTTTCTTTGTGTAACTTAACTGAGATTATATATATATATATATATATATATATACATATATATATATATATATATATATATATATATATATATATATATATACATATATATAGGATATTTTACTCTTTAGTATGTGTTGAAAAATATAATATATATACTTACGAATCAGGAGATGAAACCATAGAAACCTTCTTTGCATCTGATTTATCAGTTTTACTGCTAACAGGAGAGGAATCAGTTTGATTAACATTTCTTATACTGCAAATAACATCCTCAGAAGAATATTTAGAATTAGGTTTCCTAATTCTGGCAGGTAATCTTTTGGGTGACTCTGCATATTTTAAGAAATAAAAATAATAAAATTATCAATCCATTTGAAATAATAAAAAATATCCTTATAAAAAATGTCTTTAAATGATTGTTATAATTTATAGCAAAAACATTATTACAATGATTTATTCAGATATTGATATTTGATATTCATTGCAGATTAATAAAATGTATTATGAACTAAAATTCTGATATACAAAGTGATCATGATTAAATGGAAATTAAAAGGAAGAAAAATTAAATGTAGTTGGATTTTGGTATAAGATATATTGAATGGGTGAAAATTTGTTGAAATAAAAAAGTAGTTAAACAAAATACGTTCAACATATTGCCAATCATATTCAGCTGCAATCTCTAATCATAAGATAATATGTTCCACAATTAAATACTGTATACTCTAAAAAATGTTATGAATAGTTTGTTGCATCAGCATATTTCTTAGCACTTACCCCTTAGGTAGCCTCTACCAGTTAGAGGAAACAGCCATAAAATGAGTATTCTTAATTTAGTAGTAGGGATCAAGCAGAAGACCTCCTAATAATTTATCTGCCAACTCCAGAGATCTCATTTTACTTTGAGGACATTGTGACCATAACCTAGTTAACATACTCCAGGGACCTTTAGCAAAGATCTCCTTTTAAGCTGGAATTCAAGCACACTACCTTACAATGACATCCTAACCAACCAAAGCACTGTGACCAATGGGCATCTTTTGAAAAGTGTTCATTAGGTTAAGTGTGTTAATTAATGATTGACAACTATAACATAAGAAATGTTTCAAATATCCCAAAAATCAGAAGTCACATGGACTGAGGTCTGCCATCAGAGTGGGCAACAGATCGTGAAAGTAGTACTTGATGACAGATTCCTTTAGAGTAATTTTTTTATGATATCTTTAATGCAAAGGCTAATATGTGGAGGAACTCTATCTTGTATTAAAAACTGTGCATGAAAAGCACTGGCATGCTTGCAGATTAGGAACAATTTTGCAGCAATAATGCATATAACTGCCAGGTGATTGAACATATTACTGGATTTGTTGCACATAATTTATCAAGAGAATTGAAAATAAATAAAACAGTAAAACCATACCGTTACCTTTGCTGACTGCACAACAGAGCTTGTAAGATTAAATGTGTATTTTCTGGTTCCTAAATTCAATACTTATGAATAATAACCACATCGTTCAAATGAAAATGTGCTTTGTGTATCCAAAGGATATACTAAAACAATTCTGAATCAACTTCAAAGTGAACAAAAACTGAAGTCAGAACAGATGTTAAATCACACAACCATCTGGAAACAAACTCTGCATAACTTAAAATTTGATACGATTAACAGAGGACATTGTGCATATTTTTTGTACACTTAAACTGAACATATCTAATTCTGCAAGACAAGCAGAAATGGTATATGTTAGGAACACATTATATCCTCTTTACCCCACTAACTGAAAAGTAACATCCTCTGCTACTTCTGATGAAACAGTTTTTCTTTCCTTTCCAGAATGAACATTAAATGAACATGCTTCTTCAAATTTGGCTGCCATTAATCAAAGACTTTACAGGTAGTAGACTTTTTTGCATTTTCTTCAGTCTGAAATTTACTCAGAGCAAACTACTGCACAATTCCTGTTTAGGTTAAATAATTAAACAAACTTTCTTTGGTAACAATGATATTCTGATTTGACCATATTTCAAACAAACTCTCTGTTAAAGATTTCATAGTATTGTAATAGCTACTGTATGAGGAAAATTTATGTTTTTACCCCTTCCTTACATTGTTACTCATGCATTTGAAAATAAATTTTATAAGGAAGTTTGAATAGATGCTTGAAAGACATTTCACTGTTTGAATGTTTTGATTTCTTCATTAAATAGCCAAATAACTACTTTTTTTTTTTTTTTTAAATAAGTTTCAGTTGAAAATTTGATTGATAGAAGTGTGGACTGTGAATTTGTATTAGTTGATGTTGCAGATATAATTAAGTATGATTTTGAGTGTATTAGTTGAAAATTTACAGTTTATTTTATAGATGGTATAAGTTAATGTAAATAAAAAGGATTACATTAAAGTAACTTATAAAGTTAAAAAAAAAAGATAAAATTTAAATAATGAACCAATTGTAGGCACAAGCACTTAATTCTGCAAAGTGGCAAAAATTTCAATTTTTTAAAAATTTTATTTACTTAAACAAATTTTTTTTCTTACGTACATAAAATTTGAAAAATTTCTGCACAACAGTTTTATCTTTAAGAAACTTTAAAATAGGGTTGTTTAATTGCAATCAGTCTGTTCTATGAAATTAGTATATAATATAAAAAAATTGGCTTACCATGGGAGTTATTGACAGATGTAGAAGAATCTGGAGAATGCTAAAAATGCAGAGTACAAGAACACAAAATTAATGAAACTAATGTAATATAACATTATATAATTAATCAACAAATGAATTAATTAAGTTGCAACTTTTTTTAAAAATCAAACTTACTTAAAGAAATGCATTTAATAATGATATAAAATAATCATGTATTTTTCTATAAGAAATTATAAATTGTTTGTTATTTTTGAAACACATTTTAAAGTAATTTTTTATACTTAATTATTATTTACAAAGTAAAATAAAAATGAAGTTTAAATGGTACAATGAGAAAAAGAGTTAGTTTTAATTTATTACTCAACTAATATGCCTTTCCATAATATATTTTCTTATTCTTTCCTATTGAAGTATGGGTATTCTGTGTGACATGAATTCAAATTAAATTAAATTACAACAAATTTATATATTTTCTAAAGGATAGCATAAAAATTGCCTCACTGAAATTTTATATACTAAATTTGATATTAATGATATTATTTATTTTGAATGTGATGTTTTAAAATAAGTATAACAATATAATACATTATAACAATATTGATATTATTTTATATCAAAATCAATGACAATCAAACTGTAGAAGTGGTTGTTTTCAATGAATATGAAATTTTAAAAAGAATTGATATAAAATTCAAACTAAAGAAATATGAGCAGAAAAAATGCAAAAGGAATGATGTTTAACTCAAAGTATTTAATACTTTACAAATGAGTCTACAATGTAATGAAATGATGTAAAAATATAAAATAACTTGCAGATAAGAAGTATATAAGTAGGACTTCATTGTATTTTGGATTATTAGTTCTATTCATTTGGCACATTCTTTCAAACTCTATATTCTAATTGAGAAACTATCAAATGTTAGTAGAAACTATTATGTTTAACTGCATTACATATATCTGTCATATATGTTTATGTTTAACATTATTATATGTATCTGTCATGTATTTATAGATTTAATTTTATTAAAAACTTAAAAAGAAGCACTTTTAATTGTAAAAATATTTTTCAATTGTATTTAGAGATAATGTGTTATAAAAAATATTTTAAGTAACATATAATTGATGACTTACTATCTAGTATTTTAATCTAGCTTTACTATAACTATTAAACATATAAGTTTAGAATAAAGTGACCTGTTTAATAGAAACAATGCTGATTTTAAAGCACAAGTTGCTAACATTTATAAATTTGCAATAGAGATAGTATGAGAAGAAACTAATGAAATATTTTAAATGGTTACAATTTTAATATAAAATTTGAAACTAATGTACAAATATATTATTTGAAGTAAATTTAGAACCAAAAAGAAAATTTCTTTTAGTGTAGAAATTTTCAATGTATTATTGGCTTTAATAATTGTAATGATAGATGCATACATAAAGAGTGGTGAAAACAAGCCCCGAATTGTACCTTAAAGTTAATGGATTTGGAAAACTTGCCCATCACCAAGTGCCTCATAATTTTGAACCACAGTCAGGTGACGAAGTCACACCAGAGTTGGCACCTTCCTCTCCACATCCACATCACACTAACAGAATGACTTTGGACATTACATATTATTGTAGGCATGCCCCCAACCCACGGAGCTCCAGCAACCCAGTGAAGGAGTGAACATGATCACCCTCTCAATCACTTAGTTATTTTCCAGATATTGTTATATTTAATGCCACCAAAATTACTCCTCAATTTTTTTTTCAAAAATAAAAATGATATATTGAATTTTTTCTATCTGCTCAAGTTTCAGCAGAGTATGTAAGAATGGGTCTGATTAAGATTTTGTAAATTAGAACCTTTGTTTTTCTGCTACTGAAGTTAGACTTCAAGTATTTTATGCGACCCAAATAACATTGGTTAGCATATGACTTAACTACATATTTTAGGCCCTTAAGCCCTTGAGAGTATTAACTTCTGATCCTAAATATTTAAATTTGCTATCAGTTTCAAATTTGTGTTTCTCAATCTTAAATATAGGCTGCAATTATTGCCACATGGCATGTACTTAGTTTTATTATGGCTAACGAATTTTGCTGGCTGCAGCCTTTAAAGATGTAAAAGCTCCTTTAAGTGACTCAGGAGTGTATGTGACTATGTCAATATCAGCAGCGAACCCAAAAATCTGTATAGACTTGTTAAAGATAGTTTAATGAATATTAATGTTGGAATCTTTTATGTTTTTATAGGGCAAGCTAAAAACTCAAAGGCAGTGCATCACCTTGTTTGAGCCTATTTGAAACAATGATAGACTTAGAGAGATAGTTCCAAATTTTAGCCTTAAATTTTGTCTCGTATGAGTAATGGTTACCAATTTTGTAAGTTTTCCAGTTATTACAAATACTCTCATAGCTTCAATTAAATATATTCTATTTACTGAGTTGTAGGCAGTGTTGAAACTAACAAAAAGATGGTGTGTTGTTATGCTATATTCATTAGTTTTTTTTCCAAAATTTGCCTAATGTTACAGATTTGTTCTGTAGCAGATCTTCCTTTGCAGAAGAAACCACATTGGTAATCACCTTAATGTTTTCTGTATGTTACAATTCAACTAAAAAGTACATTAAAAATTAGTTTGTGTAAAAAAAAAAAAAAAAAAAAAAAAAAACTGATTTCCCTGCAGTTGGTACATTAAAAAAGGTCTCCTTTTTAGATGATGCTCAGTTTCCAATCTTTGGATAAGACTTCTTGGTTCCAAACTGATTCAAGGAGGTGATGTATTTTTCAGTGTTTTTACCTGCAGCACTTAAAATGAGTTCTGAAGTAACTGAGTCTGTGGATTTAAATAAGCCCCAGACCTTTTTTTATTTTAAGTTCTTTAATTCCTTCTCAAACTTCTGCAAAAAGATGGTGTCAGGATACTATTGGTGTTTGCAGAGCTAATTGAGTTGGCTGAAGTCCTATCCTGTAAATGATCATTCAACAAATTACTATAAAGTGCTCATTCCACTTGTGAAGTACCTTTTTTCTATTATTTAGGATGATGTAGTTTTTGTTTCTACAGACAGTAGTTCTAGGCTCAAAATTTTTGTGGCCAAAATTAATTTCATGGTAGAAAGCATGGCTTTTGCTAGATCCCTCAGATGTTCAACGTCCTTAAATAGATCATTGTGAAAAAGTAAATAACAAGAACTAAGTATCCATAATATGAGGGGGGAAATATTTCCTATTCATTGTTAAAATACAATATATGACAGCTCTGATATTTTACTCTGAAAACCTATTCATTCTAAATAAAATAGCTACTAATATGTAATATAAAATATTTGCTAAATAAAATAACTCACTATCTGTAATTAGTTTCAAGTAATGATTCCAATGTATTATTTAAGTAAAAATTTATATATGTCTATATAGTATAACTTTTTCAGAAATCTTTAAAAATTGAAAGTATTAAAACAAAAATCAAAAATAAAGATTTAATCTGTAGTTTCTACAAACTTAATTTAAACTGGCAGAATTTTTTTTTTTTTAAAAAAAAAAAAAAAAAAAAAAAATTGTTAAAGTAAAATTCTGAAAGGAGAAGTTGTATGATCAGGAAATAATTACCAAGAGAATTTTAACTATGGGAGTAGCCTCATTTAAAATGGATATCAAAACATAAGATTCTCTGAAACAAAACTTATGTCTTACCAGGAAAATCTTATTAAATCTATATATTTCCCTAAGACATTTTATAATTCACAAGGACAGCACTCTATTCAGTGATTGGTTATTAACAAAATTAATATACAAATATAGCTTGTTTTTACATAAACTTAAACGCATGGAAAATAATTGCAAATTCCTATTTTGTCATATACACAAAAATAGCTTATGATATTTATCTGTTTTTGAATTAAAGGTAGCTACTGTATATACAAAAGCAACTTCAAAAATCTTCAATTTAATATTTTTCTTAAAATATGGGAAATACAATTTTTTACATCATTATAAAAAACTGCAATTTAATAAATCTAATTTCAGTGAACATATTTTCAAGCACAAAAACACAAAAAAGCTTACTCTACATCCTTATAGAAAATATTGCATTTTTATTTCTTTATTGGTGTAAAAGTATCAAACTCACTGTTAATCTACATAATGAAACATTTGAAAAAGAAAACTATTTTCCCCATAAGGCAATGCAAACTCCTCTTTCTCAGCAAAATAAATTCAAATTAATATATATTCTATTAGAGATATGAGCATAATTATGAAAACTAGGACTTAAAGTACTGTAAAAATTGACCAGTAACATTTACAATGAGAATTGATAATTAAGTGAAAACAAACAGAAAATTTTGCAAGTAGTCAAAATTATAATTAAAATAAATTTCCGACAGTCAAAAGAAAATAACTGTAAGAACCCAAATTTCATAGTTCAACATTATTTTAATCACATGATCCTTTATTATATCTAAAAGTTTATGTTGTATTCTAGTATTTCTGCATTGTAGTTTTTTCTTGACATTAATTAAATTTCTTCATTTGTAAAATTACATGATTTATTGTCTTTTGAATGAAGAATAAAAATTTACATTAGGCAGTTAGGTTCTTGAAGCAAAATTCTAATACTAATAATGTTATAACTTGCTCTGTTTAACTAATATCTAAAAAATAACTATTACACCAAATTGTTTGAAATTTTTTTTTCCAAGTACATATTTTTACATAACTTATCCAGAGCATTTTTATTTGATAGTGTATTTCTTTTTTTTTTTTTTTAAATGACTAACTATACTAGTACATATTTTTCACTTACATTGTTAAAATTTTCAATCATTTTAAATTACAAAATTTTAAGAAATTATTACATAGAAGAAATCCTTGGTTAAAACAAATAAAATAACATATTTTTTAAGTATGCTAAGTTTTAACTTTTTTAATTAAATACTTTTTCAAGAAATGTTCCTTATCAAATAAAAAACTTCATTTTGAGAAAAACAAGATTTAATAGGAAAATTGTGTATAATAATACATAATTATAAACAATTTTCCTGTTAAATCTTGTAATTTTACAAGATTTAATAGGAAAATTCAACTCCATAACTGGGATTATCTGAATCATCAGCTAAAACATCTTACATTCTAGATTCTTATGTCTTCTTTTTTATCTTAGCTTCCACAGATTTCTATTTTGCAGTTACTCTTTTGTATACAAGTTCGATCCACTCACATCATAGCTCTGCAAGTTTATGAACCTGGTTGGATTCGTAATGATGATAAAACTTTGCATTTTAAGAGATTTCTATTGTTAAAATTGAAATAGCTTCATATACACAAATTTTCAAAGTATCAAGTTGTACAAAAATTTTTCTTAAATCCTCAACAACAAGAGGCTATTGAAACTTTAATAACTATTTTGCGTTTTATCATAAAGACATCAAACAAGCAGGCTCCAGAAACTTCCATCGAATCACCATTACCATAGTGATTGGCCTGACAATTTCTCTCATAGTTCATTTTATCCTAGCAGTTATAAAATCTTGTTAGTACTTCTGCATGTAAAATTTTACTGGTATCAACACTTGTGGCAACAACAGTATCATTCAGAGAAATGAAATCATGTTTTTCCCAAGTTTTATTGACACCTACTGGAATGTCACATGCTTCAGCAACAACATTCTTACTTTTTTTCTGTGACATCTCTAATGGCAGAATTTAACCCATTACTTCCTTCATTGAACTTATGTGATGAAGGAGGCAAGTTCATAACACCACAAAATATTTTTGTTGCAGCCTTTCCTTTTCTAATGCACTTTATGCATATCAGTCTTGTGTATTTATCTTACACACTATATTACACACATATCTTTGCTATTATAATGTGACATATTTTGGGTTTAAAAATAAAGCAGTAAAATTAAAGTTTTTGCAAAAAATGTAAATTTCTTTGTCAAGACCTTGCAAATGCTTTGAGAAGCTGAGAAAAAAGCTAGATGTATTTTTACAGTTTTTGCATAATAAGGATTGATGCAAAGTATAAGGTTAATCACAAAGTACTGGAAGATCCATTAATTCATTTATAGAATTAGTTCCATAAAAAAAAGTCTTCAAATTTTAACACAAAAGGATCTATTTTACCTTTTGAAGATGAGATAACATTGTTGCTTGCTATTTCTGTCTCATATTTCTAAATAAATGTCGTTTTTAAAGATGTGATTATTAAATCAAGGCTTTTTTTTTATAAAAATATACTTTTTTATATAAAATGTCAAAACTAAATTCAGTAAATTAAAAAAAAATACAATTTTTAAAGAAATTTGCTTTATGAAAACAACAAGCGTAGCGATTAGTTTTGATTTCAGTATCCGGCATTGAGCAAAGGCATTTGTTTGAATACAATTTAAAAATGAAAATAAAATACTTCTAATGCAGTTAGAATCAAAATTTTAGCATCATTAAAAGCAGAAATTTAAAAATATTAAAGTTGAAAAAAGTGTTTTTAGTCCATTTTTTGTACCCACATCCTTAAAACTTAAACAGAATTTTTTTAAAGTTTTATCTTCCAAACTCAGAAAACCTTACATGATCTACATTTGTCTCCTTTTTACAGAGTTATGCGGGTACATTATCATTAACAACATATTATCAGAGCTGAAACATTTGTTGCATTAAATTTTCTTTTAAATATAGTTGATAAATGAATAAAAAAATATCATTTGTTTGGACCACTATATTTAAATAATAAGTTCTCAGAATTTTTTTTCTGACTACAATAAAAATTACACTGCATGTTACTAAATTACTTACCATATTATCTTTCCTGCGACTCATTTCACGCAAGTCCTCAATATTTCCATTAGTGTATAATGCAAAAGCTGAAATTTAAAATAACTGCTTAAAAATAATTATATTTTTATAATTATATAAACAAACAATAAATAGTTTTTTTTTAATTGAATAATAAAATTTCTAATTTCTACTTTTGTTTTGAAAATGACAAAATAAAAAAATATTTATTTTAATTAATTTTAAAAAATAAACAATGCTTTAAATTAAAATGATAAATAGAATTAAGAAAATTTTTTTTTCAAATTTGAATACATAGTTTAGCATGTAATTCATACATATGTATGTATAAATTATTAATATAAGTAATTGCAAAGCTTATAACAAAAAGTATTAATATAAAATATAGTAAAGCTTATAAGAGCACTGAATTAGTTTCTGAAGTTTTTTTATAATTTGGTTTTTGTAATTCAGTTTAACAAATTCATTTTATTTGTAATTTTAAAATGAAAACAAATAATTTAATAATAATAATTTCATCAAATTTTATAAATTTCTTAGGAGTTTGTTTTGGTAAAGAATGGGGCAAAATTTATGTCACCAAAAAAATGATTTTTGCTAAAATGTACTGTAAAAAATTTTACCTCTCAAAACATTTATTTTTAACTTGGCATTTATGTAGTTTGCAATTTCTGATGCTTTTTCTGGTATTATTGGATTTGAGTTATCAACTTATGCAATAAAATTTTGATACATATTTTCTCCTACAAACTGATAATTTTAAATTATTTAATATGTGATACAATGAGAGAAATTAAAAAAAAATAATAATAACTTGTTTAAGCATGAAATACAAAGTATATAGATTTGCATGATTTAAAGCAACATAAATTAAAGTATTTCTTTAATTGCAATAAAGAAGGAGTAAAAAAAACTATTACCATTTTCTATATAATGGTCATGTATTAAATTTAAATTGATGAATAACTTTCAGAGAAATATAATTATATTAGTTAAGGTCAATCTTTTGATTATTACTGATACTTATGATAGCTTGAAGTACACAACTGAACAGTGAAATGTTATTCATTTTGTACTCACTATGACGTTTGCAGAGCAAAATATTAATTTTAAGTGAATACAGTGAATTTTGGTACATTTTAGTTTTGATAGTGAATATTTGATGAACAGCCGTGTAGAAAATAAATTATTAAATCATGTATAGTAAAAATTAAAAATCTTAAAAAAGAACCTAAAAATGTTTATTATAACTAATAATGAAAATTAGTATTTATACAAATAAAATTTAATTTGTTATGTATTTTTCAATTTAAAAATATTATAGGAGCAAAACTATATTAAATTTAAATTTTACATAATCCAGATAGAGAAATGACACAAAAATATTAATTACCGTCTTTAAAAGGAACATATCTTTTAGTTTTAACACCTAGTTCATCTTCTGAGGAAATACTTATTGTATCTTCAAATGAAGAAAGATCGCTAGTGTTAACTGAACTCACACTTCTGAATGAAAAACTTGAATCATCACTCATACCTCCATCACTTACTATAAAAAATGAAAGTTCAATGTTTATTTGTAAGATTGATCAGTCACAATATGAAATTAAATTAACTAACATGGTTTTCCGATGAATAAGTAAAATATTATAAATAGTTAAACAAAAAATATAATTCCAAATGAGAGATTTGAATATTGATTATGCCATGAGATACCCCAATAATACAAAATAATATTTGTTTGATAAAAATCTAATGAAATCAACCAGCAGAATCTTGGAATTCAAAGTTTTCCTAATTTGACTCATTTTTCAATATAAAACAGTTTAATTTTGCATTTTTCTCTGAAGTTTTTGATTTACGATTTATGATAAATAAGTTTATGATTTATGACAAAATGTGAAGTAGGTTTATATACATAATGAAAACACTATCATTTTTAAATACATTTTCATCTCCACATTTCTCAACCCCAATGTTTCTTTGTATTTTTAATTGAGTAATAATTTGTTTCTACTGAAGAATTTTTACCCAGTTAAAAGCATAAAAATAATAAAAGCAACAGATGAGATTGGCAAATATAACCATAAATTCATAATATTATAAATCATATTATTGTAAATAAAATCATAATATTAATGTATATGATTGGGATTATTCAAAATTAAAAGAATGATTTGAATTGAAAAAATTTATAATCTAAACTAAGAAATTTGTATTATACAATCAAAAGTGTAAAAGAACTTTTTTTAATTCGAAATTTTTTACTGAAAATATTTAATATAAATATATGAAAAATTAGATCATTTAATTATATTCCAGTATCTAAGAAATTTTCAAATGAAAATTATACACATTACTACCGAATTTTTAAAAAATGCTTTTATGCTTTCCAAAGAATATTTAAGGACTTTTCAAGGTTTCAAGCAATAAATTTGCAAAGCTAAATAGAATATTTAATAATTATACAATAAAAAGTACTTAATATTGTACTATAAAATAATTATTATTAAAAGACCATCATTACCATTAACTACATCTACATCCGAGCTGTCATTACAGGATAAAACACTAGATTGATTACATGCATTCTTTTTAACTTTCTTTTTCTTCTTGTGAACTTTATTTGGTGAACCTTTGTTTGGAGAAGATAAACATGACATTAAGTTAGTTGTAACATTTCTTCTACTATAATTCATATTGCTCATTGATTCCGTTTCTACTATGCTAAATGCAATAGTATCAGAATCTGGAAAATCCACACTGTGCTCATCTGCTCTTGGGCTACTATTTTCTGTTTTGATAAATGAAATATCAAGAGTCTCATAATTAGACTTATCTTCAGTTCTGCCCATTGCCATTGACATAGTTTCTGAAAAATTTTAAGAAATAGCTCTATTTCTTACAATGTTTTAAAAATTCAAAATTTTAAATGTAGTAAAAGTATCATTAGTTTCATGCACGATAAATTTAAATATTATTTTAGTTATAAAATTTGAATTGAAAAATAAAGGAAAAGTAAAAACATCTATCTCAACTATGACATATGAATCAATAATAGCATTGAAGCTATCAACTAATCAATAAAATAAATATAATTTCTAGGCATTATTATTAATTACTCTTAGTTTCTAAAAAAAGATACAATAATTCTCATTTTTTTAAAACTGATTACTTCTTTTTCAATAATAATACATAATGTTTCAATTTAAATTTTTTTTTCTGAATAATTGGAAATGATTTGTTTTTGTGCATTTACAATTCTATCAGAATTAAATTATTATTAAGTAATATTCTGAGAGACAATAATTGAACAAAACACTTAAAAACAATCTTCAAATACAAGTTGAATATACTGTCAATAAATATGTATTTCTGTAGGATATGTTTATATATACGTATATGCTAATATGTTTATATATAATATAATATGTTTTTCTGCAGGAATTGAGACTACTTTGGTAATAAAAATCTTAAGTGCTTTTCTTACTTAATGAAAATTTTTTGAATTAATAAAAATTAATTGATTTTAATTTTTTAATGTTACTCAAAAGTTTTTCAACCACCTGTTTGCAACTTGTAGGTTTCTTTTAAATATCATTGTGTGCAAAATATAATTTTAATAACTATACCAGTGATAATTTTTAATCTAATATATTATTTAGTCATATTTCTAGTATCCTCTCTCTATCACCAATAGAAATTACATATATTAATATAATATAAAATATTTGAAATTAATTTTTTTGAATTTTATTTTTATTATAATTTTTTTTGCCAGATGCTAAAACTTTTCCTAAATGCATTGCAATACTTATCAATATAGAATTACAAGAATTTTCACTGCAGTATTATGATAAATGAAAGTTTTAATTAGTGGCACAGCTAAGATAGAGACATTCAATATGCCAGATAAATATGAGAAGTATCCAATATTTCTCTCTTTTAGAAAAACTTAGTTTCTTTGATTTTTGGGAAGAACTATGCATAAGGTAATGTATCTTTTTCTATCAGTATTTATTCTTTATTTTATTTATAACATATGTCAATTAAAAAGAGTTTGCCAATTCCAACTTTATGTATTTTCACAATTCATGAAATTATATAATAGTTGAATCCTTGCAAACACATATATTTGTGTGTATTTTTCTTCTATACCAGCAAATTAGATTTCCTTGGTACAAAAGAAAAAAACATATAAATAAGTAATGTTAAAATACAATGTCTTTAAACATAGCATTTATTACTAAAAATAAATACTTGGCAAACTAATATTTAAAAAATATTTTTCTTCCTAAAATTCCAATTATAATAATTTAAGAATAATGGAATGTATATAATTTATTACAATATAAAAAGTAAAATTTAACTGATTTATTTTCTAAGAAATTTTTTCATACAGTTGATTTAGGAAAATATGCCCATTAGGAATAAATTACATGATATAATTTACATAAGAAAATACTAGAGTAAAACAGGTTTATAACTACAAAATGATTTAATTTCCATTAAATAGTCATCACATTTATAAAATTTAGACTTGATTGTTTTCAAATTTGCATAATATGGAATTTCAGAAATAAAAATCTTTCACCATTTCCTTACACAATAAAAAGTACCTACTTAATTATTAAAAATTAATTGTTCTCAATTATTGAATAAATATCAAAAACACACCTGTGGTCTCATTAGTAGATTCTTTTTCAACTTCATTACGAAGCATTTCCCCAATACCTTCCAACATCTGAACTGGATTACTACTTTGTTGAACCTGAGATGATTCCGGATTGTTTTGAATATCATCAACCATATCACTGATGATAGTTTTAAATTCATCATTCAGTTTTTTATGAAGAAGTTCAGAGATTAATGTATCAATTGTAAATGTCATAATACTCAAGCTAAAAGGAAAATTGAATTATAAAAAAAGCAGAATAATATGATGGTTCTTTCTATAAAAAATTTATATACATATGTAAACAATTGAAAGTTATAGTGTTAGATCATTTCTGCAAACATTAAAAAATATATATATAATAGCATTAAACTTAATTTAGAAAAAAAATACTTGCTTAATTTTTTTAGATATTAAACAATTACTGTAACTTATCTCATGCCCTCATAATTAATTACACCCCTGATTATGTTTAAACTAATATAGAAATAATTTTAGAAAATTTTTATCATTCTCATAAGTATTAGACATTTTCCTTTAAAATTGTTTTGCCACAATTTCCATAATTGCTTAGTTATATCTATATTTTTTAATAACATCTCCAAAAATAATTATAAATGCAATATAATTACTTTTAAAATTAACACAGTATCTCTAAAATTTTAAAGAGTCATTAAAAAAATTATTTTATAAAAAAAATATTTTACTTTAAATATTATATTACTGCTTGCTTCGAAATTATATTAACCTTTTGTATACAACAATTCATGCTTTATAAAATCATTTTTATATAATTAGAAATATTAGTTTTCATTAAAAACAAGCTAAAAAAATAAATAAAGCATTTTTTTAAATGTTAAGTTTATAATTTCATATTTATAAATTATACTTCAAAATAATAATCACATACAAGCTATACAAATTCTTAATATGCTTTTAAAATATATAATATACAGTAAATAATGTTAAAAATTTATAAAAAAATATTTTCTTACTCAGTAAATATAGTCCTAGTTTTTAAACGTTGTTCATGGTCTTTTGGCTTTGTAGCATAATTATCTACAGCTGAATCAATAACATTTTTTACCATACTCTTCATACTTATGTAACTAGGCTATAAATGTATTTTGAATGAATGTATGATTAATAAACAAAAAAATTAATTAATTAATTTAACAATCAAAATTAACAAAATTCAAAATAACTGGAATAGAAACAAGATTATCTATAATATGTGCAAAAAAAGAATGACGCACTTTGATGGATTATTTTAAAGGTTATAAAATTGAAATATAAAAGTGCACTAAAAAAGTTCATATTTAACAAATGCTTATTATACAAAAAATAATAAATTAACATCTTGTTAATTTAAAATTGCACTTTTTATCTCTTTTATATAATATTTCTAAATATACAAATTTACATATAACATAATATATATATTTACATAACACACATATACTTTTTATATAATATATATATACATAAAAGTCGAAATTCTCTACAAGGTCGAAAGGATCAACTGATTCTTCCCACTCAATTTAGAAATGCTCCTTTAACACAGGTGTATGCCTTTTCTTACTTTAATCAGCAATAATAAAAAATTAAATAGTTCTTTAATAATACTTAGCTCTGCAAGCCATCTCTCAAAATAATTTCTTTCAGTTGAAACAATTTTGAACAATTGAAATTAATTGTTCAAATTCAAATATGAAATCTTTCCATATACTATTTGAGGACTTTCAATGATGTGCAAATAAAGACTGTGTCACCAACAATAAATGATATTTTTCATAATCATTTATAAAAATATAAGAAAAATAAAATAATTTTTCTATGACAAAATATTTTAATCATGGAATAACATGCAATAATAAATAACCCAATATTTAAAATATTGAATATGAACACATTCACATATTATTTATATTTCTTCTTAAAAATCAAATTATTATTATTAATAATAATAATATATTTCAAGTTTCCAATTGAAGTTTCAAAATTTTAAAATTATTTCAAATTAACAAAGATTTTAATACTATACATGAAGAAACTCAACATAATTCAATAAGCTCAAAACATCTTTCTAAACTGTTAACAAAAAACATTAGAATAATAAAAATTTTACTATTTAAATAATTCATTTAATTAAATATCCAAAAGTTTATTTTAATTCAAAAATTTTAAAATCAATAAATTTATTGTGCTACATAAAGTCAAAAAAATATTAATAAGCAAAGCAAAATCAAAACAGAAGCATTTTATGATAACTAGCATTCAATACATTTAATTGTGAACAAATTAATGATAATAAGTGTTAATTCACTAACAGTAATTAAAATGAATTAATATTACCAAATTAAAAAATAGTTCAAATATATTTTAAAATATCAAAATTTTTATCAACAAAATCACTGAATGTAAAATTTCTTTATAATTCTTTGAAGATTTTGCCATGCATATTTTTGACAATTTTTCTTAATAATGTTAAAATAAATATATCTTTTATCAATTAGGATCTAATATATCTATTCTCATTTATAAATATATTCATTGCTCATGATATTAAAAACACTTTTTCTTTTCATGAAAACAAAACAGATTGTATCATATAACATTTCTAAGTATTTATTCAAATCCAAATCTAACTCAGAACTTATAAATCTGTAAAACACAATGAAAGATTTTTATTTCTCAATTAATATTGTAAATCTTAAATAATGTAGAATTACAATTATTTATCACATTATTAAATATTTCATAAATTTAATTAAAATATTACTAAGAACTGCTTATACCAAGCAAGATCTCTACTTATCACTGCCAAATTGAATTTTTCAATAAGATTGTTCTAGTTCATAAAAATATCTAATTGTTATTAGTCATACAAATATCTAATAGTAACTTGGTGTAAATAGATGGCACCAAGTTACTATTTAAATCTGGACATTTATGACAATAACAATTCTAAAGAAAACTGAAAGCAAATCTGATAAAGAAAACTTATCTGAATTGAAATTACTAGAGTAATATTAATAAACTGGATAAAAATATTTTAAGAGTTCATAAACTAAACTTTTACAAGCACTTTTGTTTTGAATATTATAGGCAATAACAAAGATAATAACAAAAGAAGACTGCAGAAAACAATGTAAAACCTGTAATATATTTTGAAAAAATAAAAAATTTGCAAATTTGATAACATTTTTAAAGAATAATAGAAAATGATAATCTTTGCCAAAAATGTACTTTTAAAGTAAATTATTGGTTCAAAAGAATAAATTAATATCAACTTTCAGTTAAGATAAATTATCTAACATTATTCATTTGAGTAATAAGATTTACAATAATTTTATAATTTAAAGGTATGTGAATTACAAAAATTGGTGAATAGACAATTAAAACTTGATATCAATATTGGAATAGACGTGTTTTAAAATAGGAAATCAAGAAAATTTAATAAAACGAGAGAATGATACTAAGAAAGAATATTGCCATATGCTTTAGAAAGATACAATAAGAAGATATTCCTAATTATTAAACAATGAATTAATTATTAAAAACTGAAAAAGAAAAAAAGTTTTAAATTGAGTTTTAAAATCCATGTGATTTAAAAATTAATTAAAAATATGTAAAATCCTAGTAGCCAGTACAGGCTTGGTGCAATTTACAATTTTCATGCCCAGTGCTGCAGAGTTACTTTAATCTTTACCAACCTAAATTGTGTCACTTCATGCAATATCTGGTTTTCAAAATCTAAAATATGCTCAATCTCAAATTTTGAATATAGCTATCTTGCACTATTTCTAAATTCAAATATTCCATTATCATCATTAACTACAAAATTAGTACAAATTAAATACAAATTAGTACTAATTAAATAAAATAGTATAAAATTAAAGACAAGAAACTTAATTTCACGAATTTTACAAAAATTGCAGATTACAAAACAAATATAAAATAAAAATTAATATTATTTGTACTTGTCAAAATATTCATAATAAATTTTCCTTCTATAATAATTCTAAATTATATAACATTTTCCACCCTTTAGGAATATATATAACTTTATAGGAAAATTAAAAATATATTATTTTATCAATTACATTTACAAAATAACATTTAAATACTAAAATTAAACATTGGCAAATGATTTGACTAAGCAGACATAGTGTAGGTAAATTTTTTAAAACAGATATAGATAATATTACAAAATTGAAAGAAGTGATGATTACAGAAAATAATTTGAAATCATTGATTTACTGTTTTATGAAATTAGCAAACCATAGAAGAAAACAGTTTTATAATAAATAGCTTTAACTATAAATACAAATATGTTTTGCTAACTCCAGGCAGTTCGTTTTTAAAATAAATTTGAATTAAAAGCTTAAAATATTATTCTAAAAATGTTAAAAAGCATATAATTTTAAATGTAAAATATAAATTAACATCATTATTGGAGGAACTTTCAAAATATTCAAACACACACCAATTTTTTTTCTTTAAACAAAAAAGTACTTCAAAAGACAATTATGGAAAATAACAATTTGGTATATGATCAATAAAAGGAAGATATACATAATAATTTTAATAACCACAAATAATTAAGAAATTTGTGTGAAAATATATCTCAGTGTTTAATAAGAAAAAGAAAAAAATTGGTTGCGTTTATTATTTGTTGAAATAAATGATCTCATAAATTAAACTATAACAAATATTAGGAAAGGAATAATACAAATTTAATTCCAAAGAAAAAACTAAGAGGATACAAAAAAAAAAGATTGGCAATCAGTGAACCTGCTATTAGTTTTTCTATAAATATCAGTTAGCATTTAATTTTCAGAGATACTATTTTTAATTTTCCAAACAACGAGCACTTGGGTAACAAACCCTATGCTATAACAAGGCTAGAAACTGCTACTCATTTGTAATTATCTGGCAGGCACCTATGAACCAAGTCATGAAGGCAAATAGCATTCCCCGCGCAATATCACTTCAAACTCATTTATAGGGTGGGCCACATTCATACATCATCACAGAAGAAAGAACAAAGAAACACAGAGAGAACAGAGAAAGAAAGTAACATCTCTGCCCAAACTGGGATTCAAACTAGGGACCCAAAGCACAGGAGTCAGGAACGCTAAACACTCAGCCATTAATCAGTGCTATTTTTTATATACATTTGTGTATATTTTTTTCATATTCTAATATATAATTTTTCTCATAATTTATTAAGGAGGAACTATTTATATAAATAATTTATTTAAGTCCATGTAATTCTAGCTCTCTTATAAAATTGCATTACTAGTTGAAAGACAATATAAATTTTTACAAGATAGTTTTATTTATTTATATTATAGATATTCTCACCAATATAACAGCATTGATTTAAAAATTGCTGGTTATAAGATTGTTCATTAGAATATTTAAAATTAATAAAATGATTCATTTTATAAAATGTTTGCATTTTGACTTCTCTTAAAAATGCATCAATAGTTTTATCTATCCATATACTGAATTCTGATTGGAAGCTTTTATAAAAGTAGAGGTTTATACAGGAGTAATGTTTTCTTAATGATTTTCTGAGTATGTGCAAATTTATATATGTACTGACAGTAGATCAATTAAATAGGATTGTAAATGGCTCAATCAATAAAAAGTTTGAACAATGAAATGAATTTATTCTATAAAATAAGTTAACTTATCAATGAAGAAACTATTAATTTAATACATTATGCCTAGTTTATTTATTATGGATAAAAAATGATGTAAAAAAATTAAGAGAATCTTAATTTTTCATTTACTTTTAAAAATATAACATTTTATTATAAATAAACTTTTATTTTATAAAAAAAATAAATTTTTCTTATAAAATAAAATTTTATTTAATAAATTTGAATACATAAGCACTCATATTTCAAGGTAATAAAATATTGCTTTGTGTATATATAAATAAGCCATTAAATATATATATGAATCCCGGTAGTATAGTGATAGCACTTTTAAGCTATAGGTCCGATGTTCGATCCTTGACTTGGGCAAAGTTTTCAGTCTTTCATCCCTTCAGTGAGTCAATAAAATTGATTACCAAGCATAGAGATAACACTAAAGGTTTCATGTTAGTCTGACCACCTAACTGGGACAAATGCTTTGCACTCCAGAGCCCTTGGTTAAGTGTAAACAGATATACACCACAGTAAGCTTTGGATCCATAAGGCCTGTTGTGCCACTGAGTTTATATATATATTTCAACAGAAAGGTAAAATTGCTTTCAGTTATTACAATTAAAAGTCATGACATTAAGAAGTTGGTTGATTGATTGGGTTTTAAAGCACAAAGTCTAAAAGAGGACAAGCAGTGGAAAGGATATGAACCTTTTCATAGACAGTAGGATGAATTCACATATCACAAAGAAGAAAATACCAAGTTTTCTAGCAGATGCACTTGGTAAAATAAAATTATAACACAAGGAAATCTTGTTGAGCTATGGGGCTGGGACTAATTTTAGAATTACTTTTCTGAAGGGTGGTGTTCTATAACTTGATCATTATAAGTAGGTGTAAATTCAGTATTAATCTCATCTTCCTCAATATCCTTAATAATTCTCTTGAACTTAAGCAAAACATTTTGTTATTGATTAGCAATTGAAAGCAATGCTCATTGTCACTGACATATTAATATTATCACATTTTGAAAATTATGATACTTCCTGGAAAATGTGCCCCATATCATTCTATAAATTTTCATGGACTGTTTTTCAGTTTTCTGTAAATTTTTCCCTTCTTTTCATTGTCTTTGGAAGAAGAGTTCTATTCACTCAACATTTATGTAAAATTTTTGGGGTCTCCCTGCATTTCCTATGTCTTATAAATTTGCAGTAATCATTAAGAAACTTGTATATTTTGATTAAATGTGTAAAATGTCAAACTTCTTATATTTTCAAAAAGATCAAATTGTAAGAGCCCAATAACTTGGTGAGACAAAAACATTCCTGCTTTTAAGCATTTCTAAAGGTAAGGTATCTAAAATCATGAAGGATATACACAGATTGGCAAAACAAGCTCAGAAAAGCATAAAAATGGGCAAAAAGAGCAAGTGAAAGAGACTGTTAAGAACTGAAGCATATTGTAATGTCTAAAAACCAAAAAACTGCAGAAAAAGTGATTGCAGAGCTCAATCATCTTTTTAATTCTCCAGCGCAAATGATTACAGAGAGAATGCACCATCATAAACAGTACATTTATGACACAGCAGTCAGAGATGTTAATGTCAAACATTCCCTACAGTAGTGTCAAACTCAAAAAAGGTGGTTGATTGAGAGATTGAAGGCAGTAATATGGTGTTTCACACATTTCCCTGAAACGGAATGGGTGCATGTTTGGAGGACACGTACACAAATGTGTGATTATAATTGTTTTTTTCTGTAAATCAAGCATGGGGACAGATCTGTCATGATATGAACAGCAATGTTATGGTATTCTGCTGGACTAATTACAATCCTGAAATGAATGTTTGGTTTGTTTATAGCTCAAAGGTCATGTTCTGTAATTAAAGTAGGATTAAAGGCTAATTAAAGTAGGACATAAGGGCTAATTAAAGTAGGATTAAATAGTTTAAAGCGGATTCCAAGCCACTGCAAACACCCATGCATAAGATGGGATTCAAACCGATGAGTTATTGAACCAAAGGCCGCAGTACTATCTATTTGACCTGGAAATGAAATATCACTGGGGAAAAGTATACAGAAATTTTAGTTGACCAGGTCTATTCTGTAATGTAAGCTTTGTTTGCTGGGGGAGATGAAATTTTCCAAGATGATAATGCATTTATCAACACAGTGGTCAAATCATGGTTTGATGAACATGAGGTGAATGTTTATCAGCTACATTGATCTGAACAATCACCTGACCTTGATATAATTGAACAGTTATGGTCTATTTCAGAGCATTCAATAATGAATAGACATCCTTCACTGATATCTTTCCCAGAGCTTTCACAATGTCTCCTTGAAGAATGGAACAACATTCCTCAATACCAGTGATTCTAGACTTTTTTTTTTATTGTGACACATTTTTAACGATTTCAAAACTTGGTGGCACACAAATAAAAAGATAAATTTCAAATTTTTTTACATATCTAGAATACACTGTGTAATATAATTTAGAATACTTTTGAATGTAAAATAAAATAATATCCATAACAAAAACAAGAGGGTTAATTTCTTACTAACATTTTTAAAAAGGCATAAAAAATTTTTACTATTAACATTTCTAAAATTTATCGGCCCACTTCAACAATTTGGCGGCATATAAAAATGCAATGGCGCAGAGGTTGAGAATCACTGCTCTAAACACTATTCAGCACTTGTATTAATTATTTGTATATTTCATAACCACCTGTATATTTTCCATAACATTCAAAGAATATGTGATTGATGCTCAAATTTTTAGGATTTCAAAGAAATAAATAAGCTAAGGTTTAAATCATTAAAAACTTTCATATCTAAAAACATTATAAATTTTGAAACTATATTATAAAATCAGTACATTTCTGACCATTTCTATTTTTCCCACCTCCAACAAAGTTGTATCCAATACATTAAAAATAACAACAAAGTCATAAGGGTAACTAAAAGTGTAGTTCATATTAGAAATACACAATATTTGAATTTTAAAAATGATTTCAAATTCCTAGGAAATAAGCAATTCTTAATCTTAGAAATATGTTTAAGAGTTTGCAGCCTTTAAACTATCTAAACTTTTTGCAAATGACATGAAAATTTTAAAAATGTGCAACTTATTTCTGAAAAATGGAAAAGCTACAAATTTAATACAGTAATAAAAATATAATTATATCGAAATTTTTACCTTTTGAATAACACAAATTTTACATATTATTAGATAGTTACAAACTAACACTTGAATTTAAATGTGTTCATTTTTTGTAATTAAAAATCACTTACTTTATATTTCATACCAGACATGAAATCCAAACACAATTCCTGCATAAATCCTTTATCTCTTATTTTTTCATAAATCTTAGTAATGCTCACGGAATCTTTACGATTTCTTTTCTTTATACGTTTCTCCATGTTTAAAATGACAATCGCTTTACAAATATGAGATTTTTCGCTTGTACGAAATCTGAATCGAAGTTTAGTTCTGGAAAATAAATATTATTAGCAGCTTTTATAACAGATATATCTTAAAACAAAAGTTTAATATTATGAAATAACTTACGCGAATAGAAACAAACTTCTTACCAGTTGAGAGAAGTAAACAAAACGAATGCTACACTCACAAGTCTACAGTTAATTTGATGGCACGACTTTTCGCTTACATTAAAATTAAAACCGCGACCCAAAAATTAATATAACACTTTTGTTTAAAAAATTAAAATTTTACTTATTATATAATTATATTTTTTTTAATTTATCGTTTTGCTAATAATGGAGAAAATATTTTTTGACTGTTAATAGCTCTTCAAATATTTTCTCTTTTTTCCTCTACTAATAACTTAGCTAAATAATATTTCTTAACTTACCAGAACACATTTCAGTTTTCTTTAATTTGTTTTATTCACCCAAAAAGTTTTGATTTTTTGAATTATTCTTATATATGGCCTTAGATCATATATATTAAAAATATACTAATTTCTAAAAAAATTACTTAGATAAAATCAAAATTATTAAGATAAATTTTTTATTATTTAATGAAATATATTTAAACTAATATATATTAAAAGAAATTAT
This sequence comes from Latrodectus elegans, assembly GCA_030067965.1. Classification (NCBI taxonomy): domain Eukaryota; kingdom Metazoa; phylum Arthropoda; class Arachnida; order Araneae; family Theridiidae; genus Latrodectus; species Latrodectus elegans. The sequence continues at coordinate 98,588,639 of CM057819.1, forward strand.
TATTAAGTTACAAAAAAAAGAAACGTTTAACATTAATAGAACAATATTGAACATTAATATTAATAGTTTATTTTTTAAATATCACCTAAAACATGTTAGCTTAAATGATTTGCCAAACACCACTTGGAACATATTTTTGAATAATTATCAGTCTTATATCTATAAATATAAGCAGTTTTATACACATCAAGATTATTTAATTCCTTGATTTCAGGGTATATTTAAAAAAAGCAGAAATATCAGCATTTTATTATATAATTTCAAATTTAATTTACTGGGCTTATAATAAAGCTTTTTGAAGAAAATTATTTTCCCTGAAAAATATGTTAAATTGCTAGTTTGTTTCTGATTTTTAATTAATTTTATTTTATTTAGGAATGTTATTCCTTTTTTTCAAAAATATTCAACTATGACTTTTTGCTTGAAAACTTCATTAGATGTTTTTAAACATTAAAAAATTTTCAAGAAAACTGTCTTAATTATCTAAATATTTAAATGTAATTTTTTTTTTTTTACCAATTGAATAATTTAAATACAAATTTTTCATACTCATTATAAAAATATATGAATTAACAAATCTGATTTCTTACTTTTTTTTGTTAAATTTTTTATTAAAAAAAATCTGTAATTTCTGAGATTAATTTCACTTTTTAATTGGTAAAATAAAATAATTTAGACATTACATTTAAATACATTCTTAATCATATAATATGGAAGTATCAAATTAGTAATATTTTTGTTTCATTTCAGACTTTTTATATTTACTTAATCAAAAGTATGAATTGCATAAATTATGCAATATGCATTAAAATCATATTTATTTATGTATGCAAAACTTTGAGAAAAATTTTTATAATTTCTGAATAATCATTAAAATTAAATATTTGCATTTTAAAAAAGAAAACATAAGCTATATTTCAGTTATAAATTACCATGATTACATGAATATGAACTTTATGGCTAATTTTAATTTTATCTTGCATTTAATACTCCAATATTATTTTTAATTTTAGTTTACATCATGTTAATAAGACTTTACAGAATACTTATTGCATTATGTTTATTAGACTTTACTTGGAAAAAGAAACCAGTTTAAAATTCATTTAACATTTCTTTTATTTAGATATATTTAAATGACTTCAATGTATATTTTATTTTGTATAAAAAATAATAAATATAAAATTTCATAAAAAATATTACCATATTCAATGTTTTACAAAAATAATTTTCCAAGAATTATATTTTTATTTTGGAAATCTTAATTTTTTTTATTTAATAAATATATTTTTCATGAAATTTAAAAATTTCAGTTATTTAATTTTGAAAAAAATGTGAAATATTTTTCTCTGTATTTTATATCACTTCTTATAAATTATAAAATTCCTTGTTTAATGTTCATATTACAGATTACACATAATTTTAATTTGTAAAATATACATTTTTTAGCCAATTTCTATTGCTGGTATCCCTTTTGTACTATTTAAAAATTACTTAATATGTTTTTAATTAAAGGAGTAGATTGCATGGTATATATATGGATTTATTAAATTACATTAAAGAAATTTTAAACACCTCTGAAATATCATAATTTAATTATATCAAATTTTATGGATTATTACTAAGAATTCTATTGCAAAGAATGTAAAATTCAACAATCTAATTTTCCAAAAACTTTATTCATTTTGTTAATTTAGGAATTTCCTTCCAATATTTGTTCGTGTATATATTATAGTATTAAAAGTGTTTAGTTATAGATGGTTGTTGTAGCTTGGTTTGACTTAGCAAGAGAAATTTTTAATCTCATACATTTTTAATTTTACAAACATAATTAATATCAATTAAAAAACGGTTACTTGCTATGAAAATATAAAATTTTCAAAGTAATAAATGCCTTTTATCCAGTTCTAAGCTATTTTTTCACTTATATATTTGATATTTATATTTCACACTCTATTTCTCTAAGATATTCTTAATAATAAATTTTAAAGAGGTTACTTCTAGACAATAACTTTTAAATATAGAAATCAGTCTTTGTTGTTCCTTAATCTGTATAAATATGATGTCATATTTTTTAATTTTATAGTACATTAGTTATTAAATTTACGCATGCAATAAAAGCCTTTCAACTAACCTGATTTTTCATTCTGAAGAAAACAGTGCTGATATTAATATAATCATTAAATATATTTCCTGTACATTGACTCATACAAATTGACACATAGTAAGTGAAAACTTAAAAAACTGCACATATTTATGTTTATTACCTATTTTTATTAAAATAATACCAGGGTTATTGCTTAGTCAAAATTATATTGCTTAAGAAAACTGACATTAAATCATCTCAGTTAGTCGTCATTTGGTAACAAATCCATTTTATAATTGTTATTTATATTCTGGCTTTATGAATGAGGAAGAATCTAAACTGTTAGATTTTTTTTTTAATTTGGCACATATTTTATTCTCTATGTTTTTACCCTATCAGTTATTCTGATATTTCATACAGTATGTTGTTTTAATATTATATTTTTCTGCAAAAAGAAAAATCTATATTTTAATTTTCATTTCATTTATTGTCACTTCTTTTTAACATGGCATTGGTTTGCTGTGTTTATGTAAAAATTTTGTAATGTATGTGATAAATATAATCAGAAATAAATCAATGTATATTACATTTAAAAGTCAAACAAAGCTAAATACAATGCTTTAAACATTAACTATTTTAAAATTATTTCTCACCATTATTTTAATATTCTAGAATGGTGTTGAAAATATACTTTTGTGAACATCAAATCAATTTTTCTTGTTGGTTTGTTATTTGATGTTAAAGGTTTTTTTAAATCTGTAGTGTCTTTAACATTCTTTGTAAAACAATAGTTAATAATATTTAAAATAAACCTTTGACTAACAAATTAAATTAAGAATAACTGCCTTAAATCAAAAGTTGTAGTGGCTTGATTGGTTAAGCCATCATCCTCATTTTTGAAAGGTAATGAGTTCGAATCTTGACTTAATTAAAAGATCCCCCCCTGTTAGCTAAAGGTGACTCAGGCATGTTGACTATGTAGTGATCACAATTTCTTTTAAGAAAAATACATCTGGGGTTGCAAATCAAGTATTGTGACCAAGGCCTGACTTAGCCTAATTGGGGCCTGAGGCAGAAATTTCTTTAAAGCATCCCACCCTTTGCATCATAACAACAAACGTTCTTTTCAATTTGGCTAATGATTCAATTTGATTGGCAATGTAAAAAAAAAACTTTCTATTCCATTTGGGGACCCTTCTAATGTTATGTCCTGTATTCTCCTGGTGTCAGACTTTGACTGGGAGTCTTCTTTTAAAAGATGAAGACTCTCACTCAGCAACTTTTTTCTAACTGTTTGAGCCCAGTTCAAGATTAGGTACATGGAAGTATACTGGTAACCACTTACTTCTTTAATGCCAAGGTAATGAATTGGAATATTGTTTAAGTGAATGATAATAGGGAAAAATATATAACACATTATTTAGAGATCATTAAGAACCCATTTTATAAGTATATTTTTAGACATTTATAACAGTAAAAACAATGGCTTGTTGCCTTTTCATAAATTATTGTAAAATAATTTAAATTAATTTAGCTTTATAAAAAGAAAATGAAAGTAAAAAAAGCAAGTAAACTAACAGAAATTGTAACAAAATTATAAGGAATACAATCAAAAGAGATCGCAAATTGGAAGTCTTTTTTACAGAGTTCATCCAATCCTAATTTTGTCAGATTTTTTTGAAAAAGCCAGGAAATAAAACTAAAAGTTGAGTTTAAGATAATGCAAAAATTTATTAAAGAAATATCTACAAAATATACAAATAAAAATCCAAAAACAAAACTGCAAATTTATTTAAACATATTATGATCAACATATATAAATATAAAATTATTAATGTAAACTTAAAAAAAAATTCCATGTCCCTAAAATTGATTAATCATTAGGAAACTGTGAAATTTGTATTCAGATAGCTTGATATTTTCATTTATGCTTATGAGTTAACAAATGTGCATCTTTAAATTTTATTAATAATTACTTTACTAATTTTTATTTATTATATATTTTATTTTTTTATTATACTTATATTTATTTGTATTAGATTTTTATTGGTATTTTTTAAACTTTTTTTTTCAATTTGTTTGCCACATAGAAGTTTTAGAGTCCATATTGGATTTCAACCTTTAAGATACACCTTTAAAAAGTCCTTTCATGGTTTGCATTGACTTAAATTTTAAGTCACATTAACCTATTCTTCAATACCATTTTTTTAAAAAATTTTTACAGTTCATTTTAAATTTAATTTTTAGTTGTATTGAACTTCATTATTTGTATTTTCTATACTTGTTGCATTTGGATTATTTGTTTGCTTAAGGATTTTCAATTTTTTCATATATTTCTTTTTTTTTCAATTTGCATTAAGTACAATGGAATAAAATGAAATTTGTCCTTCTTGTTGACTGTAAGGCTGCCATTTATACAGTGGCAAATTATACTCTCCTACCTACATTGATCGAATTTAACTGTAAGACCATCATTAACACTTTACTGTCTGAGGGAAAGGAAATTACTTTACAGTGGATCCTTAGCCATTGCTGCTTGCCTGGTAATGAAAAAGCAGACAATCTCGTGAAAGAGGCTTCTTTTTTAAACCCTCCAGATACTCCTACTGGCCTGAGAAATATCAAACTCCTTCTAAAACAGGTCATGCATCACCAGCGAAAAATTTATTACAAAGAGAAAGCAGTTGATGCCTCTTGGAGGACCCTGCTGACCTCATGTATCCCCAGAGATCTACCTAGATGTATAGGGGTCTCCTACTTCAGGTTACTTACTGGGCATGATTTTCTCCAGAAACATCTATATCACATAGGGCTTGTGGATTCACCAAGCTGCATTTTATGTAGGGAACATGTTGACATGGATGGCGAGCATCTTTGGAAATGTTCTGCCCTCCAGAAAGCCCGCTCTTCTTCACATTTCAAGACGCTCTCCACTCCTGGAGATATTTCTTTTCTTTATTGGACTACAAGACTTATTATTCTCGAAAGAGCCAACATAAGGATGTAATTAAAAAAAAATGGAATATAAATATGTGTATTCTGTGAGTATGATATTTTAGTATTCATTTACAATAATTGAAATTATCATAACTCTCACTTGCTAATTGAAATTATCATAACTCACACATATACTATATATCTTTTGTATACAAATTATTAGTTATAATTGCATTTATATAGATTCACCATTCTTCTTTCCATATTTGAAATGTTGACTGAACATCAAAAATATTCAAATATTCAATAAATATTCAAACTTAAGCAAATAAACAAAATTCTCACATATAAGGATATGTTATTAGAATTTATTTTATATTCAAATCATTTAAATATTTTGTATTGTATGTTTTTTATATTTTGTTGTTTCTTCTTTTGTTTGTATTTAAAAATAAATTATTCTACATATTACAGAAGTCTTTAATTGCATTTTTATCTAATTATTTCAATTTTGAGAAAGTTTTCATAATTTCATTAACATTTGTACATAATAGGAGATTCAAATAATTTAAAAAGTGCTGATTAAATTGATGATTAGGTAATTTGTTGTTAAAAATAGCTATTTTTGTCTATAACTAAACGAAATCCTACTCTAACTTTCTTTTGAAAAATCTATTCTTTTTTTTGTAAAAATATATTTTATGAGGTTATAAAATGCCTTTTAAGTAATGAGGTTTTTATTACATCACACAATTTACACTTAAATAAGAAGAAACAAAATTGCAAAAAAAATTTATCAAGTAAATTTTAAAAAAATATTGTGTGTAGTAATTTGGATAGATGAAGTACTTTAAATTTTAATTACTTTAAATTTTAATAAATTTTAATAAAAGTACTTTACATTAATAATTAGAGTTTACATATTCCCTGATTAGTTTATAATAATCTTTATTATTAATGAAATGTTATAAAAAATTCATATTGTAAAATATATAATATTTTGTTTTGAAAAATATTGAACAATGCACATCATCTGATTTGTAAAATAGAGTACCTTTTATTTATATTTTAATCTAAATTACATGAAGTGAATTTAGCCTTTCAAATATGTTTTTAAAATTTTCTGAATAATTTCTAAATTTTACATTTTTAATCATTTGGAATCAAAAAGGAAAAGGACATGGGAAAATCCATGCATAGGAGAAGCAGATCCTGGAATTAAAAATTTAAAATAATGTTGAGTAATTTATAATTTTGAAATATAAATAATATTTCAGATATAGATTGACACTAACTTTTTTCCTTAAGACTTCCACTTTTCCAATTGAGTGTTTATTTCATATCTTTTGATATCTGAGATAATTTAATGTTAATTATTATTAAGCTTTTTTATTTCAATTTGTTATTTTAAGTAAGCAAATTAATTTGATTTTGTTAATTTGAATCTTTTTTAATTTGAATTATATTTTAATTACATTAAATATAATTCACTTAATTAAAAATGAATTAAATACTCTTAAATAAATTAGTTAAACTAATTAAAATATATATATAAATTAAATGTTTTAATAAAATTTGCCCTTTTAAAATCAATTGATGTGTTATTTTTCATTTTAACTTTATGTGTGTGTATATATACATACACACATATTTTTAATAATCAATAGAATATTTATGGGTAAAAAGTCACATAAATAAGCCTTTTATATTTATATAAGAACATTGCATGCTTTCTAATGACATATTTATTTTAAGTGTTTTGATTTGCATGTAAAGTAATTAAAAATACCAATTTTTAATTATAAAAATAATACTTTATTAATTAAATTTAACAGGAAAGAGAGTTTATAAATTCCATTTTCTAGTAATGTTATTAAGATTTATTACAACATTGAAAATAATTATTTTCATAATTTAACTGTAGAAAGGAAAATAAATAGATATTAAAAAATGTTGCTATTAGAATTAGAATTATTGCAATGCATCAAATTTACAGACATGTTTATATTGATTTTTTCTTGATTTCATTATGTATTGTTGAATAAAAAAATTATTTTAATATATATGATTTAAATTATCATACAATCTCTATGTAAAGGAAAAATACTGTACTGAATATGATATTTTTATTTAGTTGCAAATCATTTATATATAAATGATGAAATTGTTCAAATGATACAAATGCATTATAAAAAATATATTTCTTGCACACATGTCATAATCTTTCTTACAAAGCTGACTCTTATTTCACTCTGAATGAAACTTTTTTGTAAATTCCATCTAACAATACAAGACTGTTTACAATATAAGTTATTATTGCACATAGTACTATTTTATTATGTTTTGATGTCCTTATTCAGGCATTTAACATCTGATATTGTATTTAGGTAATGCATTTAAGTGCCAAACATGACATTGTTTTAGATATACTTCATGGGTGATGAATTTTGGAGCATTGTGTAGTTGTTTCTTGTCCTATTTAATTAGCCAATAAGCTAAACAAGATCCATGAGATAGTGAACAAACAAAAAGTCTAAAACAGGAAGAGGATTTTGAAACTTTTTAAATCCTAAGCAGGAAAGTAGATAACCAGTGGTGAAGTGCATGATGTTGCATTTGCTACACATGGGGAAGATCTTCTTTCCTTGGTCAATTTTAAGATATTTTAAGTGTCCACTTATCATTCTTGATAATACTGTCTGCTGCACACAGCTACCTTTAAAAGTGACAAACTTCCTGGTTACCTATCACCATATTAGTCATGAGATGGGTAAAACAAACACCAAGATGAAGCGATCGCAGATTTGACTTTCAAACTTACCTCCAAAAAGAGTTAGGGAGTTAGATATAAAGGTCATTAAAGCTGCCTCCTTTGCCAAGAAATCAGCTGCTTCATTTTCACTAAGGCCAACATGCAAAGGGATCCATTTTAGATGTACATTATGGAAAGGGAAAATCCTTTGCAGCAGGGCTAGAAAAGAGACCAGCCTTGGAGGTGTTGGATAGAGCTACAATTGTCGGTCATGATCTAGATATCTTTATAGTCTGTGCAGAGATCAGCAGCCTCAAAACCCTCTTGAATTGCTATTAGTTTTGAACAGAAAACTGAACAATGGTCTGGATCTCTAATTTGACGGTAAAGCTACTAAAAGGTGTTTTAATAAAGATACCATTACCACAATTCTCATGTTCATTTTTAATGTAAATCTAAAGATCATTAGAGGGAATGACATTAAGAGTTTCCAGAACAATCTACCAAAGGTAATCCATTAAGTCTGTTTCCTAGTTTGAAGAAGAAAATAAGTCTTGGTGAAAATGAATGCCAGGAAATCCTTTCAAAGGATTAATAGCAAATTTTTGTCATCTTAGAACATTGTTAATCAATATAGTATTGGCTATAGTGAAATGTAAGCAATAATTACATCAGATTGAAGTATTTTAGAAAAATACAAATTATATGCATTTGAAAAATGTTGAAAATATGAATTACAATGATGTGCTATAAAAGGTTTGGCATTCAACATGTCCCCTGTGCATAATTGAACATTTAAATGTATCAGTACAATGATAAATGATCTGCTATTGTTTGAAATACAACAAAAGCTGATTGGTTTTTCTATCTTGGCTTATGTGTCCACAAATAAATCTGTTGGTTATCAGCACTTATATATATATATATATTCATGCATATGCATATATACACATTCACAAGCATATATGAGAAAAACACCAGAGCTGGAGCCAGTTTTTACTCCAAATGTTTCCATCTTCAAAAGCCTTTTGTCTCCTAAGCAAATAGTTTTGATGAAAAAATGTTTGCAATATTTATGACTATCAAAGCTTTTGCTGAACCAGCTGAACAAACATTGTTATCTTTATCAGTTCTCAGGCTGCGGGTTCAGAGGGGTATAAATTATAATCAGACCATATCTGATTATAATTTATACCCCTCTGAACTTGAATTTGAAAGTAAAAAATGTATCGACTCTTTTCTGTGTTCTGGAAAAGAGGTCATCCTCTATTGGATTTCAGGCCATTACGACATTTACGGGAATGAACATGCTGACCTTTTGGCTAGGGAAGCTTCAGATTTACATCCACTTTCCCACCCAGTTCCTCTTCAAAATGCTTGGAGACATCTTGCAAGCAAAATCAGACATGGGACAATTTCTGCTCTTAGGAATTTGGCTGATGGAAATTCATAGGCTTGCTTTTTGGATGGACAGTAGCCCACCTTCCCAGGGCAGATGAAGTTGCTTGTTTAGAGATACTACTAAACAGAACTAGTTGCCTGTCCATTTACATCAAATTAATCGGGAAAATTTACTTCTTTGTGTACTCTGTGACACCTCACCTCTGACTGGGTGAGGTGTCACAGAGCTAATTTAATAACTAAATTAAATATATACTTGTATCTATCATTAAAATCATGAACAAAAAATGATCCTATTCTGTATGCTGAATTTCTTTTGTGTGAGATTAAATTGTTAATCAGTTATCTAATTTCCATTGTAAAGCAAAACTTAGCTTTTGCAATAAAAGATGTAAAATGTGCAAATTTATGATCTTTTCCATTATATGTAATAAAATTAAAAAATTTTATTAAGAAAGGCACACATATATGAATATACTTCAAATTTTTAAAAATATTTTCATTAAATTTATGTACTGGTAACCCCTTTTTTATTTACTGTTGAATTTTTAAATTATACGATTTCTACTAAATTTACTTTTAATTAAATTTTTTATAGAGTAAATTTAGTAGGAAAAAAGTAATAAGTGATCACTAATTGGAAAATATAAAAAAATATATCCATTCTAATAGCTAAATTAATGTTTTTGATAAATTAAAATTTTTTCAATTATTGTACATGAAGTATTTTTTTCATTGATAGTAATTGCACAGAATATTTTTATTATATTTACAGGATTTAAAGCATTTTGTTTTATTAAAATTTTATACATTGAATACATTTATTTTTTTACAGTTCTTATTTGTATTCTATTTCACTTTATTCATCTCATATTTATATTTCAGGGTAAAGAGTCTCAAATATAAATATTGGAGATATGAATTAAAAAATTTTTATACCTTTATTAAGAATACCAGCATTTTCAGGAAACAGATTAATCCAATATGAATTGTTGGATTTAAAGAGAAATTTGTTCATTTAAAGTTATGTATTCTTCTAAATATAGATGTACTAAAAAAATGATCCATATAGTGTTATGAACTGTTGATAATTTAAGACATAAATTTAGAAGCAATAATGAATATTATTGCTTAAAAATATTTGATGAATCACTGAGAATAGTATAAAATAATTTACATGTATAAGATTTAAATTATATAAACTATCAATTATAAATTAAAATTGTTTAAATTTGTGCAAATAGTTTAAAACAAGGGGAAAATATTTAAAACTGTTAACGTTTGATAAACTCTTATTGATATTTAAAAATTTAAACTGTGTTTGTTCAAGCATATAAGCATGAACTCAATTGAATGAAGAAAAGTCAAACGCTTATTACAGGACTATGTTAATACATGACTGGTCCCAAAAATGCAACAGTAAAGGGCAAGAGATACCAAAAGTAAATTTATTTAAAAGATTATGCTCAGTATAAATTTCAATCGACTAAGAACATAGCTTTATGTAAAATAAGGAATATGATAAAATCAGTGATGAGTGCCATCTGTAAGACTTCTAAAATTCTTGCAATACCTTGTAACATTAAATAAGGCTATGTTGTTAACGTATAATAACCAATATTTACTCCACAGATTGGTATTGATCTGGAGAACAAGTAGGTGCTTCATTTCAGGATAATAGCTTTCTAATTTGATTAAATAGCCTTAATAGTCAAGATAGATCTAGAGAACAGGAAAGCCAAAGAAGAAATACCAATTGTTCAAGTGAATTAAGAAATTTTAGGAAATACATGTAATATGTGAGAGCACATTGTCTTCTTGATGGTAGATAAAACCTGAGGGTAAAAAAATAGAAAATGCTGTAATGTGAGAAGAGACAACAATAGATATCAATTGTTGTGCTACAAATTTTATTCTTTGAAACATGGTTGCAAATGATATAAAATACTCAATCAATGTCACACATTCTCGTTAATCTGCCATTATCTTCTGCATCCATTAGAGTTCTATATTGAAATGAATATTTCTTTTTTCATCCAACATTATGATTTACTTAATAAAATACTTAAATTTCCACAACTAAGAATTCTTTCATTGCCTAATATTGAAATGCTCTCAAATGGCATTCCTACTTTTTTAACGAGACAATTAAGACTGCACACACCCAAAATCATATAAGAAATGTTTTTTTTTATGAAGTCAGTGCCTATGTATGTTTTATAAGTATTATTACAGTAGTTCATAATCTATTATTTATATTGCATCATTTGTATATATGCATTGTGTAAATTTCATGCAATATTGACTTTTTCTATTTAGCATTTCTCACAGTGCATGCATTTTTAATATTTAACTATATATTTATTTATTATAATATTTTAGTAACTATTAGCTGTGATAAAATAAATTACGATTTTTTATTAATGTTAGTAACCCATAAAACATTTCTTCAAGTGTCCAATATTTTCGGTTTTAAGAGAAGAAAACTCTTCCAATGTGAATTAGTTACAAAAATATTGTCATACATTTATCAGTTATTTTAAAAATTGCCCTGGAATTCATTTTGGTTGAAAAATTAGCATTTATTTATTCAATAAAACATTATGCAGTGATACGATATTTATGAATTAATTTTTCAATAAATTATACTTCAAATAGTCAGATTTATGATTTTTGCCATTATTTATTCATGTGAAAAGAGCAAAATATATTTTGGTGATATGCCTCAATTTTAGGCATATTTCTGTATTTAAATTTGTTTGTCCAACAGTGATTCAGATTCAATTTGAATAGTTAAAATAAGGGAAAATTATAAAGGAAAATAAATCAAAAGAAAAATAAAATAATAGCGATTACATTGAGATTTACCATAAAAATTCTAATATGTTCCAAACAAATTCAGTAATTGTAGCAAAAGAAAAACGTCTTTTATATATAGATAAACTAAGCTATCAGTAAATTCAAATTAATTCGAACATAAAAAAATTTACTTTTAACATTCCATTATTTTAAATGTTATTCAAACAAGTTATATCAGTATGCCAATTCTAATGTTATGTAAGTCATTAACAGCTACATACATGTTATGAATGCTACTCAACTTTTTATAATGAGTGTTATTATTTTATTTCTAATATTTTTTCTCTAATCAATTCATAGTTTTTTATATTATTTTATTTGGAATCATTCAAACGAAAATTACTCTTTTCACGAGATAATGGTAGTTCCTTTATATCCCCATACAATAATCATAATGGGAAAGAAAAATAATTACATTTTACAATAAATACATTTTATAAACTAAATAATAATGATTTATTGATAAAACTTATTGAGATACCAAAGTTTATTTCTGAAGGAAATTGCTTAGTAACCGCATCGATGATTGATTGAGGGGGATCCAATGGAATAGTACTAAGACAATTTTATCTCATTAAAATATAGTACTTTTTAATTTATTTAAAATATTCCATACATAAATCACTAGAAATAATTTTTCTTAGTCAATATTTGATATTTCTCTATTGACTTGAGCATTTCTTAATAAACATTAGTATTAATTTTCAAATTGAACTGAAAATAGAATAAATCTTCAAGAAAAATATCACTTTTCCCTGTCATGATCAAATTTATTCAAAGCTATTGTGAATCTTTAACATCTTGGGATCTCTCTACTACAATTATTGTATTCTCTTCACCTTACCTAAACATGCTTTGTATAACTTTGTTAATAGAAATATTTTTTGCATTCACCTTCAAGGTATAAAGAAAGTATTAGTAAATAATGTTTTATTTGTGATATAAAGATTGAAACATATTAAAATTAAGATATATATATATTCTAATTAAATATCATAATGTGGATATATATAGCTGTTAAATGATTATCAATTAACCATAACATTACAATTAGTCTATCTATGCATGAAATGTTTATGAAAACTTCAGGTGTGTATGTCTGTGTATATATTTTAGGCAATAAAATTTTAATAAAAGTAAAGCCTCATATTTGGATTAATATAAATTTAATATGAAAATATAGAAAAATTTCACGATTCAATTTTGTAGTACTCATTACAATGTTCTTAATTCTTTTAATGTATAAGTTTTAGTTCTTATCTTTCACCCACAATGGTTACTGCTCTTCATTTTTGCATTATATTTTTAATTATAACCTTCATGATATTGCTATGAAAATTAAAAAAAGTGCTTTTCTTAATAGTATTTTATTAGTATTATTTGTGCTCTATTTGAAATGAAAGGATAATAGAAACCACACATGCCATAGAATAATAAGATAGTTTTGGCCAGAAAATTAATTACCAGCCAGAAATTTTTATTAAAAATTAATTTTGACCATAAAATTAACTATAAAATTTGATATTGTGGCCAATTTTGGTGGTTTAGTACCATTGTTGTTCCTTCATCTTACCAAGGTAATATTAACTTCTTTTTGTGATATTGTATTGCGTTTTTGTGATTAATTTTTGTTAATTAATAATATATATATATATATATATATATATATATATATATATATATATATATATATATATATATATATATATATAAATGGAAAATAAGTGAATTGATTTATTTACTATCATTTGAATGAGATTAAGTAATATATACTTAATTTTGTCCATTACCTATATCCATTAATATTTTTCACAACAATATTTAGAATTCTTTAAAATATTACTTTAAAACTTTATTTGTAAGTACTTTTTTAGACACATTTTTCATAAGCATGTAATTCTTAAATAAAAAGAACCTCTCCACTCCAATGTTTTAAAATATAAACTATATTAAAATGTTAAGAAATTATTTCTATTTTAATGTAGTTTTTAGAGAATTACAGGTATTCAAACACCTCTAAAAAATAGCTTTACATTTTAAATAGTGTTCATTTTAAAATGTAATTTTAATATTTAATGCTAATTGTACTAAAAATAAACACACACAAATTTAATATTTTTATTATAAAACAGAAATTATGTGAAACAATAAAGTAAAATGCATAATTTAGAAAGTTTAAAATTAGTTTTTATAATCAATTTTCTAAATCAATCCAAATTTTTTAAACAAAAGACAATTATAAAAGTAAATACATTATTTATCTTTAAGAAAAAGAAGGCACATAATATAAAACAAGATTTTTAAAGTTTTATATATTTAAAATTTACTCTTTAACTAAAAATAAATATTCAAGGGACTTGTGGTACACAATTATAACATAACACATTATTTTTGGTTGCTAAAATACTATTAAAAACATTGTTTTTACAGTTTTATTACACAATAAATATTTAGTTTTATAACACAATCTATGTGCTAAAACACAAAAAATTATTTGATCAGATATTGATTTCATTTTTAATTGATATTGAATGAATGCAAAGCCTTTTATATGAAAAATGCAATGAAAGTACACACATAATTCACACAGAAGATGTTAAATAAATTGTTCATCGTTTCTATAGAAAAGCTTTTGCTTGCATTTGGTTTATGCAGTTTTTTTTTTTTATTTTTTATTCTTATATATGAAATAGTACACATCCATACATTTAATATTTTCCACATAAATTTTAATATTAATTGTTAATAATTAAAACTAATAACAATTATTTCTAACCTACTTTATAAGCAAACAGTACAAACAAATGATCTTCACATAGAAATGAAAAATGAGACTAGATATTGAAGAAGATTGCATAGATTTATTTTATTTTAATATAAGTAACAATTTGTATATTTCCATAACACCGTCATGTGATATTAATAGTTATTTTGAGTTTATAATTATGTTACTTTTGTATATAAAATTTTATTTCCATTGCATGATAATTTTGAAAAAATTAACAGTCTTCCTATTTTTAACTGTCAAAAGTAATAATGGATTAATTATGCATACTTTTTAATTATTAATTAGAGTTATAGTATACTGTAAGTATGTATACAAAATCTTGCAAGTGATTTGTAAAATTTAAGTTAATTGATTATAATTTCATTAAATAACAAAAATAAAAACATACATGAAATTTTATATCAGTTTAAAATTTCTTGTTCTAAATTACATATACTCATACAAGAATAAATTCCCACAAATAAAATAATTTCAGTCAATATCAAATTAGCATTAATACTAGTTTTCTTATTAAAATTTACTTTTCAAAATATTTAATCTTTTTCAAATAAATAGTTTTGTGTAATATATAAAATGATAAATAAAATAATTTTATGAGAATTTTAAAAGTTAATAATTCAGTATGACTATTATTTATACACATGTCTATAAATTAAAGATAACCCAGGTGCACACAGAAATCAAATGCGAAAGTGCCATCTGTAGATATACAATGCACATTGTCAAGCATTATAAACAAATTACAGAAAGGCACCTGATGATGCTGAGCGTGTGCCACAACGATGAGAGTGTAAGAAAGGAGTATATAAGACCAGTGACAAAGAAGGAAATGTGTTCATAATCGATCCATACAGTTCTCAGTGCCACAGCCATATAGGTATGACAAAGAGGGTGCACGTGAATGATGTTTTATGAAGTATAATGGAGGAGTATAATGCAAGTCGCATAGTAGCCAAGAAACTCAGCATCTCCCAAAGTGTCACATCTAGGCAGTGGTAATGATGCAAATGACAGTAGACATTAATGCTTAGGTCGCTCCCAAGTGACACCAAATGATGACTGGTATTTGGCAGTAACTGCCAAAAGAAACAAATGAAGCATCAGCCACAAGTATGACCCTTTTCAACCGTGTAGACTTTTGGGACAGATGGCCTATATGTTAACAGGCCTGTTAGATGTGTTCCATTCACAGCAACTTAATGTTGCCCTGAGGTTAGATTATAGTAGAGAACAATCAAATTCAATACCATCACAATGGGTTTATGTTATGTTTTCTGATAAATCGAGGTTTAGCTTGCAGTGCGTTTCACATTTGTTTGCCGCTAAACAGTCATCTTTTTCACTTAAGGGCTAAATAGACTAGGACCTAGAGTAGATTCATATTGGATGTTCATATGAATAATGCCAAGTACTCAGTACTACTAAGACATCTTTGAATGCCAATGATGAAGCAGGAGTGCTTTTTGGGGAAGGCATTATATTGGACTTTAGAACAGATCTGTATGTTCAAATAAGAACCACGACAGGCCAAATTTATTGAAGCATCATTCAGGAACGTTTGTTTAGAGGTGCCATGGGTGCTGAATTTGTGTTTATGGGTGACAATCCCCATCCTCATCATTCAAATATCATCTATGATTACCTTCAATCAGAGGATATGATCTGTATGGAATGGCCAGCATTCTCCCTAGACTTGAATCCAATAGAGCATGTGTGAGACATGTTTAGTAGATGAATCATAATCCGTCAATCACCTCCAACATTGGTACTGGACCTTAAGAGAACATTGCTTGCTGAGTGGAGTTCTCTGCCTCAAGAGCAATTCGATAATGTGATTTGTAATTTCAGCATGCCTCAGAGTTATACGGACTTTATTTCCTAATGGGAGATATACAATGTATTAAATATCATAACAGCAACATATATTTAGTTGCTGTACAAGTGATATGTGGCGTAAATGATTCTAGAAGCTATAATTGTGATTTGTGTAGGCTTGTTTCACACAGACACTATCATTTTTGTTCTCATTTGTTAAATACAAAGCTTTATGAATAAATTAAGTTTGTTTAGTTTCTGCATCATTAGTTGCCACTTTTGACATTTTCCTTAATTTATGGACATGTGTAATATTGAAATAAATTAAATATGTGGTGGAAAAAGAGGAAAAAAATTTTCATAAAAATAGCTTATGTAGCATAGATAACAGATAGTAAGTGAAATACTTTAAAATTTTAATTATTAGTTTATCATATAAAGTTTAAAAAATTTTTATGAATTTCTTAAAAATACTTGCAATAGAAAATCAGTGATTTGGAAGAAGGTACTATGAGTAAAAATGGAAGTTTAAAATCTTCATTTAATTAATAGATTAAGATTAATGGGTAGTTACACAATTTAAACTTTATATATTTCTTGGGGGAAAAATAAAGACCTCGTTTCCATAGTTTTTGTGAAAAATCATTTTTTTTCAGAAATCACAATAACAAAATTTAAATTAAAAGGAATAACAGCATCTTTCTTTTTTCTGTAATAAATGTATGATAAATTTTCTTACAAATAAGACCTAAAATTTAAAATAAAACAATACTTTTAAAATCAAGAAATTCAAAGGCATGGTCATAAACTATAAAAACCTTAACTGCTTATAATCAATATAAATTTTGGTGTTCTCTTAAAATTGTATCAATACAAAACAAAATAAATTTTTCAATAAAAGGAAGTAATTTTTATCACTCAAGATTTGTTTCCCAGTTAATTATGAATGTTTAAAATGCTTGAAATAATTTGCATCTTAAACAGCAAGACTTGAGTGCTATTAAATATTAGATATTAAAAATCATAGATTATTTGTGTTACTTTTAAGTCAAATTTTCTTTCTCGAGTCTACTGATTAAAATATTTGTGTACTTTATTAATAATCCCATAAATTTTTATTATTTATTTATAAAATTACTTCTTTTTTGTATTATTATATAATATTAATTGATGGTAATGACAATTAATCATTAATAAACTATTAAGCTTGTTTTTATTCTTCTCCTATTGATTTTGTACATATTTTTTGACAACTTATTATTTAATATTGTTTTCTTATTTTCTTTTAAGCAATATTGTTTTCATATACTCTCATCATCATCGTCATATCACATTTCTTTGAGTTTGTATACTCAATTTCAAGCCAAAAGTAACAAAATACAAAACTTTATCACTTTAATAAGGGTTCTCTTTAGGTAGTAAAGTTGGACTTCATTGTGTCACAACACAAAAATTGGTGTTAAGCAGCTATATCATTTATGACAATCCAGTATTTAAAAATATTTGCTTTGTTTAATATTGTAGTTATCATGTAAATTAAAGACATTTTTTAATTATTTTCCTTGAAAATCTAGTATCATCTAATATAAATATCAGTATATAAAAAAATATCATCAATTTTTATAACAAATTACACATATCTAGACAGTTAAACGATAAATAAAATGTTAATATATTGAATTGTAAACAATTAATATTTGCAATTATCCACTTGAATATGCAACATTTTAAAGAAAGACACATTTTGTATGATAAAAATAAACAAATTGAAAATATGTATATAAAAATAACCAAATATTATTAATTAATATAATTAAATCCTTTCATTGATTAATCAACCTGTTTTATTGACTTTAGAAATTAATTTATAAACTACTTACAAGGCAAGATTTTAAATAATCACAGTATAAGAAGGTCTAATATTTATCTAACCATTACTAATTGTTGAAATAAAAAAAATTCAATGCTTTTACATAGAAAAATATAATTATAAAATCCAATTCTATAAGTTCCTTATTTGACAATATTTTACAATAAAAGAAAATAGGAAAAAATATTTACAAAATCTTTCAAATAGACAATATTACATGAAAAATTATAAGCATTTTATAAAATATGGAAAATCTGTAAAGATTCTATAATATTGAATTTGTAAGTCACAAAATCTTTACAGATTTTGAAGTGATGTAACATTTTGTGTTGAGAAAAAGGAAAACTGTCTTTATTTAATACTCAGATTACTTGATAAATATCAGTCACCTTAGTTACTAGAATAATTTACTGGTAATTATAAAATAAAGATAAATATGCAATTTTTCCTCCTTTAACTTAAATTGCTTCAAATATCTCCCCTTCCAAAATAAAACTGAAAGATGAATATGGAAATTTCAATTATTGTAATCTGAACATTTTTATATTCTAAAAATTGTCAACTTTCTTAGGATTCTTGTACTGAATATAACAATTGAGAATTGGCTTCCTGTTAATGTAATTATTTAAGAGGTTAAAGTATACATAAAATGAAACTAATTAACATTCACAACATGACATATCAGAATTTAGGTAAAGAATAATGGGAATAAAATTTGCTGATGATTCTTTATTCTTCCACTAACTTTTCATATTAAAAAATGATTATTAAATATGAAAAGTTAGTGGAAGAATAAAGAAAAATTCTGATTAAGAATGAAATTTAGATATTTTACAAAAATATTTTCTTTTATTTTAGTTAAAATATAAGAAAAATAAACAGAAATAAAACACCTTTGTAAGGAAATTATTTAAAAAAAATTTTTTTAATAAATCCTTGATTATAATTAAGAAATATATGAATACACAAAAAGAAAATCATGTAAAATATGTCACTGAGCATTATTGCAGAATTTGCTTGACTAGCTCTTGTACAATACATTTTGTAAATGCAAATCGGAGAAATATGAAATTAGTAAAACGCTTTGAAAAAAATTTTAATGAGAGTTTCAGATCAATCTCCTTGATCAAGAATGATATCAAATCCTTTGTTTGATTATTTTTGTTTCCACTTAATTTCTTCCCAGTCAGTTGCTGATTAAAAATCAAGTATTAATATCATCATCTGAAGAAGAAACCGTTTTTGAAGAGATGACATCCTCAGAATAATATTTCAAATTTGGCTTTCGTTTTCTTTGAGATAATCTTTTATGCTGTGAATGCATACTTGGAGCTGCAAAAATAAAATCTTTCATAATCTTTCATATAAATAATAAAATCTGTGAGCATATTTTTTTTAGCATAATATTCGATAGATAATGTCTCCATAAACTTATTTTGAAATGTGACTAAATTGAGATTTATTACTGTTAAATTGAATTGTTGAGATATAAAAATTGGTGAATTTTTTCCTTCTCCAAAATGAAGATTTAAGCTTTTTTAAAGAAATATCCCTTTTCTTCTCATTATTTTATGCATTTTATAAAAATAATTTATAAAAATTTAATGAAATGTGAAAGAAAAAGCATTGTATAAATATTATCAAAATGTATAAATATTGTATAAATATTATCAAATGTAAAATATAGTCCAATGAAAAGAAATTTTAAATTTTGGTAAGAAAATAATTTATAGTAAAAAATTAGACAGAAACTTTTTATGTTTTTAATATATTAAATAATAAAAATAAGTTTTTTCTATTAAATATTTTATGTAATAATAATACACACAGGAAAAATATAATTAAAAGTACACATATTATATATATAAAGACCAAAATATATACCTGAAGGTATGTCTGTTTCTTCAGAAATAGATCTTTTTGATTTCTTGGATAATTTTGTCAAAGATGACTCTTTATTTGAGATATTTTTATTTAAACTTGACAACTTGGGCAAAACATTAATACTGCTCTCTGTTTCCTCAGCTGACGATTGGTGTTCAGCATATAATTTTTTAATTATTTCCATAATCACAGTACGTATATTGGCTTTATGAGAATTAAGACTTTCATGAACAAATTTTGTTATAGATGGACCTATAGCAGCTGATAGAAATCCAATTCTAAGAAGAAAAGTTCAATACATTAATCATAGAAAAGTTAATTATTTAATTAAAAAGAAATAAGACATTATCAATAGTTTTTTTTAAAAAAATAAATAAAAAGTATTATCAATGAAATTTAAAATTAAATATTTTGTTATTAAGTAGAGAATATTCTGATATGTATTCTACTTAAGAATATAATGATCTATGTTTTCTAACCCACAAAACACTTCTGCATATGGAAATTTAAAAAAAATCTAATATTTTAATCTATTATAATTTTTTAAGAGTTTCTGGTAAACAGATATTGTTCCAAGAAGTTTTGAGAGGATAAGATTCCATAAAAATTATTATATATTAATATCAAATCTTATTTCTAAAATTGAATAAACGATATCAATAGTTCAAATATAATTTTAAACTGTAAAGAGATAGGGACATACTCATACCGAACATTTAGAAAAAGGGTAATTTAAAAATGATAATAATTTCACATCAATTGACAAAACAAGCTATGGTAAAAATGACCTATTGCCAATTTCATTTTGGATTTTTATCTTCAAAAAAAAAAAAAAAAAAAAAAAAAAAATACATTTATGATTTGAAGTTTTAACAAATATTAAAAGTAATCCATACTTTTGTTTAAAAAAATTTTACTTGTTCAACATAAAACACAGAGTATTTTTAATTAATTATTTTTAAGAATTTTTAAGACATTTCAATAGTATAATAAAATATCTATAGTATTTAAATATTTCAACATAGAAATAATCAAAATTTCTTTATTTTATAAAATAAGATGAAAAATCTGAAGGCAGATGAGATAATATCATTTTTTTCTTTCGGAGCTTCCATTCTCATTATACAGCTATATGACAAAATAATGGTATGCCCATTTAATTTCTTTGACATTCTGATAAATGGCTGCCTCATGTCACAATTCCACTTACTGGCAGTGAAATGGAAGTTATCAATCAAGCATTTGGCAGAGTGAGAGTAGCATGAAAAAATTCTTTCCAACGTGAAAAGAGGTATGATAACTTGCCTTGCTGGAGGGTCAATGTCCAAAACAACCAATTTAGTAGGTGATTCAAGGACAACTGTGTTAAAGGTTTGGCAGCCTACACAAACTTAGGTAAGTATCTTCTGTGAAGAACAACAGACAGCAAAAATCAAAGTTCAAGGATCATGATAGGCTGGTGTTGAAGAGGATAGTTGCTCTAAAATCCTAAGACTACACTGCAGCAGATAATGTTTGAGATAAGTACCTGCCTTCGAAATCTCGTATCCATGGAAACTATACAACAAGAGTTGCTTGCTTCAAAAATTCAAGCAGAGTAACTATACAAAAACCTTTAATTTTGTTGAGAAATGCTATGAAGAGACTGCAGTGGTGCTGAGAAAATCTAAAACACAAATGCAATGGAAACAAATCATTTGGTAATAAATCATCATTTACATTATTCCAAACTACCAGGCACATATTCGTCTGTTGAGCATCAATAGAAGCATTTGATGTTGAGCATACGGTTCCAACCATGATATATGGAAAAGGTTTAAGTATGAAAAATGTGTGATGTGGGTCCATGGATTGGGACTTCTCTTACTCTTAAGGGGGAGAATCACAGGTGATTATTATCGAACCATTCTCGTACCTTATGCTTCAGACTCTTTTTCCTGGAGAATGTCCAGTGTCACAAGATGACATGCTCTTATATCTTACTGTGATCATATATGTTTTCATGAGCATGATGATGAAGTGGAACATCAAATCTGGTAAACTCAGTCCTCTGATCTCAATATCATTGAGTCTTTGTGGAATTTTTAGGAAACAAAGTCCATGCTCAGTTTCTTCCTTCAAACACACTGTTTGAACTCGAGATGGCACTGCATGAGGAATGACTGCAAATTCAGATTAACTCTATTCAAGGCCTTCATTTGTCAATCCCACATCAAATGCAAATTATCATTCAGGTCAAAGGGATTAACTGAAAATTTTTCATGTTTTGACAGATGTACCAATTATTTTATTCTATACCTGTATTTTACATTATTTAATAAAATTATATTTTAAATCTTTTTTAAGGTTTAAATTATTCAAATGATAAATTTTTTTTCTTCTTCTCCTTCTCTTAAACTGGTAATTTTTTCATTGCTCATCTCCTATCATCAGTAAATATACATGCATATTAATCAGAAATAAATAAACAAAAACTTACTGAGCAGTTTGACTTTTCCTTTTACTTAAAATTTCATTATTATCTTGTGAATCATTTTCACCAGACATGATCTGTTTGAAATTCAGAAGAGCAATTTCTTTTAACTCAACATATGCAGACTAAAAAAGAAATATGAATTAACATGAAATTTACATATGATTTTAAAATATTCATTATAATAAACTATCAAAAATATTTGAAAAATATTTCTGTCAAGTTTTCAATAAATAAAATATACAAGAGCTTCTGAAGGACAATTTTAGCTTTTAAATAAATTTCTACTAAGTCTTAAATAATTTAATTCCAGCAAAAAATTTTGTATATATGATATATCTTAATGGATGTTAAAATACCAATATAAAAAATGTGGAGTCGCTGTACTTGAATTAATAATGACCTTCAATCGAAGGATTAAATTTAATGATAACAATATTAGGGCCATCAGTAAAATAGTTTAAGTTAAAAACATATATGATCCAAAAATAATAAAAAACAATTAGGAAAAATACTATGACAAACAGGACAATAGTTATTGGCTTTCTTATTAATTTAGCATTTCTAAAAAAAATGAGAGAGAGAGAATTTTCAATACAGTATAAGTTATGAATAATACTTTTATAAAAACAAATTGATTATTTTCTTAAAAAAATAATATTCTAAATATAAATAATCTTTTCTTTTTTGACAGTTATGTGATAAATTGACTGAATTATCATATTTGTCATTTAACTATTAAAAAAATTTCTTATTCCTAACAAAGAAACTTTCTATAATTTTATAAAGATAAGTTTTTTAACAATGATAAATAGCAAAATATTTTTTTTATAATTTGATAGATAAAATTATATTATCTTCAATTTTGTTTGACAGGTTAGAAAAAATATGCTGTAATCTAAATAAATTTACTTTAGTTTTACATATGCCAGTATATATATGCTAATTATAGTATATAAACTATAGATTTATAAATATAAAAATGTTTCTAATTTTTCATTTTTTTTACTTGGGACGAATATATTATGCAATCATGAGGATCAATTTTCTATAAAAATTTAATAACATAAATGTAGAAAAACCTATCCAAATGAAAATTATGCAAATTAGTGCATACAATATCATGGGCCATATTCAAGAATTGAAAAAAAAAATGCATTTGACAAATTCATAAATGAAAAGAGTAATTTTCAAACCTGAATATTGAAGAATTTCAAAGTCATCCATTTGAAATTTTACATAAAAAAATATTATTAAAGGATCAATATAAAAAAAATTTAAGCAAATTATGTGCAAGTTATTATAGGACTATTATTATAATTAAAAAATAAGTCATACAATTTAAAGAAATATATATTTTTTGTTAGAAGCACAATAAAGAACAATGGCAAACAAAATTAATTCTTCAGTAAGGAGGCAGTATAATTGGCCTTCTAACCATCCTTTAATCTGTTAATAGTCCGGGGTTCTGTGAAGAAAGTGCTTCATTTTGGCTTTGCGGTGGCAATATAGTTTTGGCTTTCAATGCAATGCTAGTTTTCTCCCTTTTAGAACTTGTCAAGAATGCAAAAGTCTATAATCTTGATGAGACATATTTCCACTTTACCCAGAACCATCTCACAATAATCACATTCTAATGACTTACAGCAGGGACCTCCACCAATCGCTGTCAGTTGAAGAAACCAAAATGTGCTAGTAATTTACTTTGCAAACAAATAGCAAAATATTCAAAAATTTCTTCAAGTCCAGGTTATAATTTTTTATTACACTAGAAATGAATTTTATTTAATTTTTTTGAAAATTTTTATTAGGAAATTTAATTTTATTTCCAAGCAGTTTTTGAATTTAAAATCTTAAATAAATAAAAAATATATATGATAGCTATCACAATGAATATCATATTATTATTATAAGTATATTATCATAATAAGTATCATTTTGTTTTATATATATGTGTGTGTGTTATTTATATATATATAAATAACAAAATCAGAAATATTTTTAAGTTCCCAGATAGTTAAAAATATGATGATTTTAAATAGTAATAACTAGTTAACTAGCTGTTTAATTATTAATTGGCTTTAATCAATGCTGATACTTTTCAAAATCAATACTACATTTTTAAAATCATTAAAAGAAACGGATCTGTAGATTTAATACATACAAATAGAAGAATTTTGACAAAATTGTATATTTTTAATAATTTTAAAAAATAAAAAGCTAACTTGATTGCATAACAATAGACTTCAGAGTATATAGTAAGCTACTGACTTCAGTTGAAATTTTGGTGAAAAATTTTGAATGTAAATTTTTTATATTAAATTCCTCAAATGAAAAAATTTCTAATTATGTAAAAAATATCACTCCATACAAGAATCTGCGTTGTTATTATATATATATTTTAAGCAAAGTATTTTAGTAAAATAATAATTTAACTTCCTTCTTCTTTTGATGGTTATAAAATAAAGGTACTTATCTACTTTTGATTTGATTAATCAAATATTTTTAAATAGTTTTGATTAAAGAAGTAAATATTCATAAAAATAATTTTTGTAAGCAAAAATTCACTAACTAGAAATGAATTTTTTATCAAGTTTTGACAGTATTAATTTAGCACAATAAATTTAATCTATTAAAAATACATATTTTCATTTATTATACCACAAAGATAAAATTTATTTCTTTTATTAAAAACATCTCCATGAAGGTCAAATTATTTAGCTTATCATTAGAATTAAGTCATTGAACTTTGTTTTCGAAAACACACGAAAGGTACAAAAAAGTCTTAACAAAGTGCTTATTTGAAATATTTCATTTGAAGAAGGTAAAAGTATAATCTTTAGTGCAATGCTGTTAGATATTGAAAGATATGACAAATAAAAGGTAACATTTAAAATGTAATCATTAAATTAGTAAATAAAAATATTTCTTTTACATAATAAAGGAAATTTTACATTTTCCTGAATTTGTAAGAAACTTTAACTTTTATTCAATGATTTTAAATTATATTTACACAATATTAGTTTAAAATATCCTTAATTTTGCAAAAATATTTATTAAAGTAATTTTGAACTTTTCAATTAAGATATTAAATAATTTAACATATTCTCCGCTGTTTTCCTTATAGGGAAAAATGTTTGATTATTACAATCAAACATTTTTTAAATATTTAAATTAGATCATTAGTTTATGGTGAAATTGTATTATAATGTCTCTAAAACATATATGCATTTCTTAAACATTTAAGGGAATTTTCTCGTAATTTTATTAAATTAGCAATTTTTGATGTATTTTAATATTATTTGTCAGTCCTTTACCAAAATGTAAATTTAGTGAAAGTTTCACTCAAAAGTAAAGTTTTCTTGCTAAAAATAATAACTTCCTTGTGAAATTATCCACTTTAATTGAAAGAAAATAATATATTTTTATGTGGAATAAAGAATATAAAACTCCCATTCTAAAATTCAAAAATACTTATGTAATAGGATTTATTCTCCCATTTTTTGTGATTACATTGATCTTGGTATTTTAAACAATGGTTGAAGTATGTGTACCGAAATTTTGAGTAGTGTGAAGCTATCAACACTATGAAAATTTTAAAAACATGTTTAGCCAAATTCTCACGTAAACAGGAAATTAATCCACATGTAGTTAATTTTAAATTATTAAAGAGTAGAATAAAGATAGCAGAAAGATCAATTGGTGTTTCTGATTATATTAATTTGACATTAGGATTGACAAATTTCTTAGCTAGTGTAACTAGGGAATTTTCCAATTCCGTAGCAAACGGATAAATGTAAATTGAAATGAAATGTAGTATTGATATAGTGGATGCACATTTCCTATCAAATTTTTTGGAAGCATCTGTCGAATGATATATTCCCAGTGAGTGTGTCAATAAACCGCCTTTAGCTGGACATAACAAATTATTGAAATGCCATATTGTCACTTGGCCATTTTTGTTTGCATATATGTATGTGTGTATATATATATATAGGATTACAGCATAACTGTATATAAATGATGGTTCTAATCTGGTAGTGTGATCATTTTATTTCAGACAACATGTACTTAATGTTAACATATTTTTACTGATCTCGTAACAGTGTTTTAAAGCAAATCTTTAGTCAAATATCAAAAATCATCAAACAAAATAAAAACACACATGTAAATATAAACTATTTATGAAGACAATATTAGCAATGAAAGGAAAACCTTTGTCACAACCTGATATTTACATCATACTAATACTGCCAATGGATTATTGACAATCTTAAAGCTAAAAAGCAATGGTTCAGTAAAAAAAATTCAAGATGTTTTGCTGCAGAAACCTAAACACTGGCCAACAAAATGTCTTTTTATATCATGCCTCGGATTTTGATATTAAAAATGCATTCACATTTTTTATTACAGTCATTAGTCATTCAATCAGAGAATCTGACTTTATCTACAAAATCAAAAACAAACTAACACATTTTAAGAAAATTAACTTTAATACTTTCTAAATGGGTTACTACTATAAATAAATCACCCTTGAAAATTTTTTAAGGATATTTCCTAATTAGATATATTAATAATTTATTCTAGCCTGATTGCATTCAAAAAAGGTCAATTTTACCAAGAGAATATTTACCAAAACTAATACTATGCCTTTGACTCTATCTAGAAATGATAATAGTGAAATAATTCAAGACAGAGATTTAGGAAAAAGTCCAAAAGAAAAACTAGATTCCATATATTGAAATACTTGACTGTAAATTTCTTAAATTGCTTGAATGTCAAAGATACATAAATAATCCGGGAAAAATTTTAGGCAAGTTTTATCTATCCATATTTCAAAATATTTTTTTATAAACTCAACATATATACATTTATTTTCAACATGGTAAATCTTAATAATTTTCTTCATATGAATAAAAATAGAAAAATTGTGAAGCATTTGAGTAAAATTGGTAGGTCACAGCTGCATAAATAGATCAAACAATTTTCTTTAGTACATTTATGAAATAACCTTCAAGGGGTAAAACTCTCAGTGAAATTTTGAATAATCTAACTTTGAAATTCAATGAAATCCTATTTCAGCATGTCATTTGGTGACAACTGAAAAAAATGGCTCAAAATCTCTTATTCAAAATAAAATAGAAATATGAGCAGTACTAAAGGAAAAAAATTAATTCAATGTGAAATTCAAAAGTGAAATACATCTTTTACTTAAATATTAATTTATGAAAAGAAAATTTTAAATACATGTTAAATTCTCACTTTTCAATCTTTAATTATTTCTAAAAAGGACTTTAAAAAATAAGGTTTAACATAATATTTTTATTGATTCTAATAATATCTAATTAAAAACTTAAAAGCACATTTTATAGCTAATTGTAGATGTATTAAAAAAATTAATAGCTCAAAAATAAAGAATCCTAATGTCACCATTACCAAATAGAAAATATTTCAACATTATGATTAATTTTTGAGGCAATAAAGTTTAAAAATATAGATTAAAAAAAAAACTGAGAAATTATGATAGAGAATTTTCAAGTTATGATAAAGCAAAATGATATTTTTCAATAATACATAAAAATAAATTATTTAAATCTTTGTTAAAATTTTTTTAATGCTTACTAGATATTAATTTACTAATCCACCTTAATTTTGTTTGAAAAAAATTATCAGAAAATTCAGATAAGATTTTGCAAATCTCTTATAATAAAGATGTTTTTACAACTATGAATGGTAACTCATAGTTGGAAAACATATAATCACACACAAATCTTAATATTTCAATATCAATAGCTAATTGTGAACATTCATTCAATAAATTATAATTCTTACATGTTTATAATCAAACATAGGACAAGATTATCTAAATAATGTAGCACTTTTAAGCATAGAATATGAAAAATTTGGAGTTTAATAACCAATATGTTCCATCAAAGACAAGGAATATGTATACAGTATAACTAATATATTAGATTATTGTTGTTGTTAATTAGTATCTCTAC
This sequence comes from Latrodectus elegans, assembly GCA_030067965.1. Classification (NCBI taxonomy): domain Eukaryota; kingdom Metazoa; phylum Arthropoda; class Arachnida; order Araneae; family Theridiidae; genus Latrodectus; species Latrodectus elegans. The sequence continues at coordinate 98,617,503 of CM057819.1, forward strand.
TAGGTATCAACTTGTTTTCATTGCTCAAAAACGTTTTTTTTCTAAAGAATTATATTCTGTAAAATAAATACTTTTTTAGATAATTCTAAATTGCCATAAGGAATCAGTGAAATAATTGCCATAAGTCCAATTATTTCACTGATTCACTTCTAAATCCAATTCCAGTTTTGATTGTTAACTTAAATTTAAAGTTTAAATTGAAAATTTAAAATTCTCTACATTTTAGATTATTTAAAATTAAGTACTTTTCTATTGTTGTTTGCATCATATTCCCATTATGGGTTTATTTTGTATATTAATGTTTTTTTGGAATGAGTTACCAAAATAGATATTTCATGCAGGTGCCAGTAATGCTTGCTATGCCATTGAACTTCCTAATGTGTGTTACCACTTTACAGATAAATTTATCAACTTTTAAAATTCAATTAAAAAAAGCTTTATGTACATATTTATATCTGTCATCTCGGATACAGGTAAATTTAAATGGTGGTCTATACTTAAGTGTGTCCCAAGATTTTTAGCCAATTTGGCTTAATATTGTTAGCAATATTAGTTTGTTTCTGGTTGATTCATTGTGGTTTCAGCACCATCTTTTCTTTCAAACATGCGCAAAAAAGCTTGCTAAAAAAGTAATAAAAACTTTTTCTTAGGGGCAGTGTAAAGCACACTTTTCTTAAGTCTAAGTCTTTTTCCTATTTAACACATTACAATTTTATGAACATACTAAAATAATTTAAAGTTATTCAGAAATGCTTCTTTACAGCACAAAGATTACTGATAATTTGCAATATTACAATATTTCTTTCTTTAATTTGAACGGTGACTTATTTTCTAAGAATAATTATAAAACAGTTTATTCAAAAAAAGCTAATAAAAATTGTACATTAATTGTTATTTTAGGAATTTAAATAATGAAAAAATTCTTATGCTAAATTATACTTACAGTTTCCTTCACATTTTTCAAAATATTTTCAAATATTTCTTTACTGAAATCATGAGATTCTAATTCTGCAAGGACATTATCAGGCTGGATTTTATCATAATGTATTTTATTAGATTTATTCATTTTTGTTTTTAGTCAAATGAAAAAATATTTTAACATAAAAATATATATAATTTCTAAAGGAAAGGATTATTAATGGTGAAAAATAACCTGACTTTACAAATAAACTGTAAAAAATTTATGTATGATGCCAATAAAACTATAAGCAATCGAAACAATAAACTGTAGCAGCACGCTTTTAAACTGAACCTTAAAAAATGACAATCTAAAATATTATCATTGGAATTTACGTACTCTTTGTAATTTACGTACTACTACTTCAACGTGGGCGCCGAGATTTTATCGGTACTATAGATATTAGACTAATCATGCTTATGCGAACTTTAAAATGTTTTTCTTATAGTTATAAATTTAAGGGAACTAAATTACAGGTCAATCAATATAAATTTAAGAAATCATGAATAGGAATTAATTAATCTATTCATATTCGTGTCTAATTTTATTTTTAATCGTTTCATCTTAGGTTACTACAATAATTTATTCTATTATATGATATTACATTTAATTACTGTAATTTGATTCTCAAACTGCTTCGTGCTTTAATAACAACATAAAGTCCCATGCCATTAAACAGGTGGACCACCCTAATCTTTTAAAACAGTTGGTCCTAGAGGTTGTTAATGGCACCCTATTTGAAGCCTAGTCATCTATATGGACGGTAGAAGATTTGAAGATTCTCAGAGTGAAAATGGTGTTTTCGTTAGTGTAGTAAAGGAGGGAAAATTTCGGGTTTATAACTGGAAATAAACACGGTTTTTACGGTAAAAAAATTTTTACGGTTTATTCCTTTGATTATTTTAAAAATTCCCAGCATTTTTGAAAGATATCGAGAGTTTTGAAAGTTTTTAATTGATTTAGAAATTTTTGCAGTTGTTTTGTTACAAGATATTTCTTAAATTAAATAAAAATCCCCTTATTTTATTATTTTTACTACTAATTATGGTAATGGAATGTTTTTTCAGAAAAATAAAATAAAAATTAAGGTTGAGAAAATAATTTTTTCATCTTTTTTCCTGTATGAATTTAAGAATTCTTAACAACAGAAACATAGAAATGTCAATGTTTATTCTGACAGTCCTGAAAAATATACCTTGACATTTTTTTTAAATATTAATTCCTTATTTTTATTATTTTAACAAATATTTTTGTTTTTTTTCTGTAGGAAACTAATAAACTTCTTTACTAGAAGACAGAACAGTAATATTTCTACTATACTATCTAAATAAACTACTAAAATATGTAAAAAAAAAAAAAAAAAAACATATGTCTTTTTTTACATATTTTCGAAGTTTATTTTACTTTTCTCATTTGGCAAAACAATAAACGAAAGATGATTGATTTCTTTTATTCCCACAAAATTCCTAATATTTCCAAACATTTTTGATTTATTCCCAAAATTCCCGTTTTTCAAAACTCCCAGGAATTTTACATCTCTAGTTTTCGTGATGCAATGAATTGTTACATCACGGTGCGCAGGTGTTTTCAGGCCAATCTCGCAGAGAAACTGCAAAATAATCTGATCTGAATATCAAATATTTTTTAACAATTTTTTAAAATACTGTATAGCACTCTATAGTCAAAATTCAAATGCTATTTTTTTTTCAGTTCTCAGTGCACAATTCAGAATGTTAGCTATTCCGATCTAAAGACTGAACAATATAGTCAGAGTTTCGATTGCTGAATCTACTTTCATCCTAAATTAGCCATGTAGCCCCGAAACGCAAAATAATTTCCAGGAATAGCTTCTATATTTAAAAAGTAAGCTACACAATTACTCGTCATTCTAATAAAATTTTGTTTCCTTATTATTCAAATTTGTTAATAATCGTAATTATTTCTAAAAGTGTATTGAAAAGTGGGTGTTCTGGTTTTATGCTACTGAAATATAGTAAACATTTTATATTACATGAGTTTCTTAGATTTTTGTGATTTTTTAATATATATATATATATATATATATATATATATATATATATATAATTAAATATTGCTTTAAACATAAATTTTGTTGCATAATAAACAGCTTAAAAATACCTACAGTTAATATACAAAGTCATAAAAAATATAATTTATACTATTGCGTTTACCATTATAATGGAAATTCCAGAAGTCTAGTCAGTGACATTTCAATGCCATTAAATAAGCAGTATTTTAGTCATTCAGATTTATAGATTAAGTATTAAAATGGTTTTGAAGTATCTATTGATTTAAAAGTGTTTATCAAAACTAAAAATATCAGCAAATCCAAAAAACATTTTGTCAACAAAAAAACAATCCAAAAAAATTTTTTTTTTTATAAAATGATTATTTTCCCAATTTCAAGTTTAAATTTTTGGGTTTTTAAATTGCCAAAATTTAAATTAAGTTAATTAAAAAGTAATATGAAGTAACAAATATACAGTATTTTAATAATAAACTAAATTTTTATAATTTCTTCGTTACATAAATTTTTTAAATTTTGCATGGATCTTTAAATTTGGATACATAAAAATAAATCCCATTAAGAATATATGCAAAAATATTTTGAAATCTTTGAAGTTATTTAATTAAAATAATTTAAATTAAAAATATTAATTAATTTAAAATAAAAATATATTAAAATATAGTCAATTTTTAAGCAGTTAAATTCTTTTATATTGAAATTAATATGCCCATTGTAAATCTAAATTTGCTGTTTCAAATCTGAACACTTTATGATCGTTCATTAACAGTTAATTATGATAACAATAATGAAAATGAACAACCATTTCATGTACTATTTCTACTTGGCAAAAAAAAGGTAAAACTTGATCCGTTTTTAATATCATCACCTATATAAGTTGCCTGAGTTGCTGGTGCATGCATAAAAATGTGGCTGTTTTTTGGCAAATTATAAGGCCAATAACTTTAATTAGGCATGAAACTTGATATCTATAATTTTATCCTACAAGTGCGTTCTGATCGTTTCTCTTGCTGCCTTCTCCAGCCGATGGCCGAGGACGGTGTGGCTGTATTGACGGACCCCCCAGAAGGAGACCAACATCTCCCACCGGGTGTTAATGGTGATACCCACGACATTTCGTCCGATGTCATTGATATTGCTTCAAGTCCTGCCGTATCTGCTGATCCTCTTGCCGATATACAAGCTATAACATTGGATCCCAATTATGCTTTTCAAGCAGCTTGTACAAGTGATTCGTATATGAAAGTGTCTAGTAATTCTACCATTACTGCTATTCATTCCAGTGATACAAACATTAGTGTCCTGTGTTAAGCCGATCCATGTTTGGTTGAATCAATCCGCTTTTCTTTTTTATAATTCTGGGTTTAAAGGCCTTTTGCAAGGCCAGCAAGGGAATGTTGCCATTTTGTACCTTTCTGTCAATAATTCTGTGAAGCCTTCAACTAGTAATTACATAAGATTTATCAGAGGATATGTTCCTAATCTGGATTAGTATTTTGCGCTTGACCCAAATGTTCCGATTACCAAAATAGAAAGCTACAGAGAGCTAGCGAAAAATATTGAACTACTAGCTATTTTTGCATCAACTCAAAAGCCCATAATGTACATATTTGAAAGATCTGATGTAAACTATCACATGAACTAGTTTAAAATGCATCATAATGGGCTCATTTCAGACTGTAATTTGCATGATGAAAATGATATTTCTAGTTATATAGTAGTTATGTAAATAATGAGTATAGGAATGTAAATATTGTTTCTATAAATATGGCATTCAATTGTTTTGTGTATTATTAACCCTGAAACAATCCCAAAATCTTTGTTATTGTTATACATAAAGTAAGGGAGAGTACCCTTTTAAAATACCACCAAATCTCGATCTCTTCTCACCAACTGATTGCTAAACGGAAGCGATTACAATATCAATATGGTTTATCTACTGAGGGTGCAATATTGGCTTATGACGTTAAAATCTAGGCGTAGTCTGGACGTCATCGCAATCAGATATCATCTTATTCGGATATTTCCAATGTGAAAGGCCCGGGGCTCGATTCCCCGCGCCTCCAAATAGTCCCTTTTAACAAAGAATTTGTTTTGATTACTTTGAAACAGTCACGTACGCGTCGAACACTACATTGCCTTCGACTGGATAAGAGGTGCATTCTCCTACCTCCTGAAACTGGTTTGTACGTTCCCCTCTCGCTCGCTCGACTAACTCTCCAAGGACAGCCGGGGGCGGCGCGGAACCCCGACCTCCCGATCACCGTAACCAGCAATCCTGCGGAATAGATCATGACTGTGCTCAGGCCGCTGCAAATGCTGGAGTTATGGATTCTAATGCCAACATGGATATGACTAGGACCTCAACAAATGAACTTGTGCAAATGGATATGGATTATAGTGTTTCTCCCGTTAGTGCGGACCTGCACTCGAACTCTTCGTCAAAAAAGACCCTTCTGAGGGCCACCAACGCATGGATTACGAATTGGAAAAGTGTGATGGACTGTCTAGATGTGGAGTTTCAGTGCAGTGCTCTAGAACTAACATAGAAAGTAATGGACTGAATATGGACTTTGTGACTTTAAGTAAAGCATTTGTGCCAAAACTGGACCAATACCTCGCCATGGACCCCTCAGTGCCTATTACCAAGATGGAAGGATGCGCTACTTTATGTGAACTCGCAAAGTATTGTGGACTGCTTACCATCATCGCTGATACCCAGAGGCCTATAATGCAAAAAATAGAACAAATGGACACGGAATACAACAAAAACTCTATTTGGATACATCATAATGGACTATATCAACAGGCGTTCATGACAACACAAGAAATCAGGGGTAAGTACGCTCAGTTGGGATACTGTTTAATATCTAACTGTAATTTATATGATGCTCTTGATAATAATGGTAGTAGTAATGTGTTAGTAAATTTTAATAGTAAAAATGAACATATTAATGAAACTAAGCAACCTAAAAAATGTCTAAAACAAAGATTAAGAATGTTTAATTGTAATAATAATAAGAATAATGATAAAGAATATTTAAGACCTAAATATAAATCAGTAATTGTATCTTCTGATAGTGAAGAGCAATGCTCTGATATTGATAGTGTTCTAAATAAATGAACATATAAAAAATAATGGTATGGCTATAACTGAAAATAAATCTATTGCTTCTGTAAATAATAATAATGTAAATATTAGTAGTGTTGTAAATACTGTTAATTACAATAATATTAGTAATACTGTAAATAATATGGGTAATATGGTGACCCCAATTGTAGATAATAATATGTTATGCATGCCTAGTACTAGTAGTGGAATCACAAGAACCCCAAACAAACGACAAAAATATCTAGAAACTGATGATGAGGGCTTCATCAAGCCAAAAAAGACTGCCAATAGTAAAGTTAAAATTATTGAAAAAAAATCCCGTGGAAATAAATAACAAATTTAATGCGTTAAATAATATGACTACTAATGACAATGTGATAATGCATAATAATCAAAGTAATGTAATTGACAAAAGTAGAATACCCCCATTTTTGAGAAATTTGAAAATAATTATAATATTTTATTAAAAAATTTAAAAAGTAATGTAGTTAAAGTCTTAAATGTCAAGTTGAGTGGTGAATACCTAAAAATATCCCCAAGCAGTAGTGAAGCTCACAGAGCAATAACCAGATTTTTAACAGATAATAACATTGAATGTTTACTTTTTAAACATCAACAGAAAAACCTATAAATACAGTTTTTAAGGGAATTCCACCATGCACACCCCCTGAAATAATAAAACAGGAATTAGAAGAATTGGGCTTTGATGTTGCTAATGTTACTATGATGAGAAAATTTAGGAAATTTGAGCCAATTGCTTGCTTTCTTATCACAGTAAACAGTAATGAAATTGCACCAAAAATTTTAGAAGTTACTGAAGTCCTAAACATTAAGATAAAAACTGAAAAGCATATAAATAAACAACCCATCCAATGTTATAATTGCCAGGGGTTTGGGCATAATTCTTCTGTATGTTTTCTTAAATGAAATTGTGTCAAATGTGGAAGTAAATATATGTCTAAGGAATGCCCTCACAAGAGAATTGATAAGCTAAAGTGCTGTAACTGTGGTGGTGAGCATATAGAATCCCTTGGAAAGTGCCCAGCAAATCCAAGCAACAAAAGCAAACAGCAATAGAACAACAATATTGATAAGCAAAATTATATTAGAAAAGAAAGCTTCTTTGCCAGTATTATTGCAGGAACCAATAAAACCAGCAACTCACCCCCATCCCCTTACCAAATATTGAAGGAATAGACAATTTTCAGAATGTGCTAAAATTGATTGATTAAATAAACATAATCTTTCAAGCATACCCAACATTGTTGACTTCAATTCCTCTAATGAAAAAAGCAGCCCACCCAACAGAAAAAAGGCACTTATTGTTTAAAGAACTAAGCGTGAATGACCGAAATAGTAATGAATAAAAGTTATAATAGTTTAAAACTAATGTTTTTGAACGCAAATGGACTAAATGGAAAACATGAAAATTACTAAACTTTATTTATAACCACAACCCAGATATCATACTACTACAAGAAACTAAACTTAACTCTAAATCGAATTTCAACATTCCGAATTATGATATTCATCGAAAGCGGGTGGTACTGCTATATTAGTACATTCAAAAATTAAGCATACTAAAATTCCTACTTCCAAACTTTATTATGTACAGGCCACCATAATAAAAATACATCAGGAAAATGAAGATGATATTGTTATCAGTTCCATCTACATACGTTATGAAGGTCTCAATTTACTAACTGTGGACCTCGAAAATTTGTTATCCCTCAACAAAAAAATAGTTATTGCTGGAGATTTGAATGCAAAGCATCCTGATTGGGGATGCAACTGTCACAATAAGAACGGGATGCATATCAAATCACTTATTGATAACACAGATGCGAGATTGCAGAAAGCAGATAAACCAACCCATTATGGGTACTGCTATGGAAATTACATTGACTTGATGTTGCTAAGGAACATTCCGAAATCACCACGATTGAGGAATTAAATTCTGATCCTTATCCAGTTATAGCCTACCTTGGAAATATAAATGTGATATATTCCCATAACGCTAAAACCACTACAAATTGGCCAAAATTTAGAAACTACATAAGCAATAATATGAAATTTAATGAACTAACTGAGGCCTCATCTGTAAATGATATTGATAAAAAAAGTTGACAACATTACAAATGTAATCATAAAAGGAACAGAGCACAGTAAAATTGTTAAACACAATACTGATAAAGGAAAATTACCTGACAAGATTGCCACATTAATAAAGGAAAGAAACAAACTAAGAAATCTATACAATAGCCAAAAGCATCCTGAAATAAAAAACAAAATAAACTCTCTCAAAGCTAAAATTAGAAAAGAAATATTAGACTTTAATAATAAAAATTGGAATGATAATTTATCGAACTTAAATGACCAAGACGATTCGTTTTGGAGAGCGGTCAGCACAATGAAAAATGAAAAATCTACCATACTCCCAATCAAAAACGGTGCTACACTGGAATATGAAAATGCAAAGAAAACTGAGCTAATAGCAAATAGCTTAGAAAACCAATTCAAGTTAAGCAACATTATAAATAAGGAACACGAAGAAAAAATTGAAATGTATGAAAACACCTACATTGAAAACATTGAACATAGTAACCAAGAAATAAAACAAATTAATGCCGCACTCTTAAAACTTGAAATTTCACATCTTAAATTAAAAAAGGGTCCAGGTAATGATTGAATTACTAATAAAATAGTGAAACAACTACCAGTTATAGCAATTTGCTACATAACGGAAACTATAAATGACATCCTTAGATTATCATATTTTTCCCAAAAGCGGAAATAAGCGATAATTGTTCCAATCAGGAAACCAAGGAAAAATCCCAGAGAAGTAACCAGCTATAGGCCAATCTAACTTCTTCCCACATTAGCCAAACAGGCAGAAAAATTTACCTCACAAAATCTTCAGGAGCATGATACAGCAAAACAAATCATTCTACAGCAATTTGGGTTTAGGGAATTAGGGAAGGGCTTTCCACCTGCCACCAGTTCCTCAGAGTATCTGAAAAAATTGCCATGAGTATTGGAAACAAACAGTCTGCAGGCGCTAACTTCTTAGATATTGAAAAAGCTTTTGATAGGGTCTGGCACACAGGCCTTGTTAGTAAGAAGATTAATGAAAAATTCCCCCCATACTTAGTAAAACTTGGCAAAAATTATTTAAGCTTTAGATCATTTAAAGTAAAAATAAATAATGAGTTCTCATCCTCTAAAGGTATAGAAGATGGAGTCCCGCAAGGATCTATTCGTGTCCCGTTTCTCTTTATAATCTATATATAAATGACATCCCTCAAAATCCAAACAATATGCTAAGTTTATTTGCTGATGAGAAAGCTATCCTTACCACGGATAGAAATCATGACATAATTGTTAAAAACCTTTCTAACCAGATTGAAAGCTGATTAAAACTATGGAAAATAAAAATAAACCTCAGCAAATCAACTGCGGTACTATTTACTAGGAGAGGAGAGCACCGTGTAAAACTGTTAAAATGCATGATTGTGAAATACCCAGGAGCTCACAGGTAACCTACTTAGGAGTAATATTGGATAAAAAGCTAACATGCAAAACCTATGTTACTAATATCAAGCGATAATTATCGGGATCAATCCAAACATTGTACCCACTCCTGGCAAGAAACTCAAAATTAAATATTAAAAATAAATTGTTAGTGTACAAATTATATATAAGATCGATGATGACATATGCCAGATCTATTTTGGCGAGGGGGGAACTTGTGACTCCACAATTAAAAAAAGAAAATCCGCAATCAAAAAAGGTATCAGACATTTTATGAAAAAGAACTGTGATGTTGAATTCGATTCTTATCTTCCAGATCGATGTACCCTGGTTGGACATCTCATTATCAATAGTGAGTTTGAATCTCAGTAACAGTAGATCTGTCGTGTTCACTAAAGGAGACTGGAGTATGATAAATATGTTGTAGTAGCAAGTAAAATGATACTTGTGTATTCAGGGGTCTTCTGCTGTTTCTAAATTTCTAAGGCTCGCACTCGGCTTTTCTTTATATCTTATTTTTCTTAATTTGACACAATTCATAATACCATAAATGGATTCTAAATTTTTACGTTCACTAAATCATTTGCACGGCTATAATTGTGTAATTGATTAATTACATTTTTTAAAATTTTTTATATCAATTGGATTTTTACAACGAGTAAAATATTAAATATCCCTAAAGATTTTATGATAAAATTTCAATGGTTTGTGATATTTTACTATTACATGAAATACATTGAGCACATCCAAATATTTTGTATAAATTATCCACATTTTATATTGGTTATTAATGAGAGAGACGTTAATTTCTAAGCTCTTGCTTTGGACTTATAAGATAAAATAATAACAATAGATTTTAGGCTAGTTTCATGGTTAACAGCATACAAAGCAACTGTTTGTAAAAAATAAAGAATATCTAACAAAAAAATATGAAATATTTTGGTTTCGATTATAATTTTAAGTTCGATTAAAGAATTTCCTGGTAACCAAAATCTGTAATCATAAATAAAGAAAAATCAAACTTATCAACATGACGACTTTTTGAAAACTTGATAACATAATAAAACGGTCGTGATTAAACTCCAAGAATCGAAGTTTCAAAATGATTTGAATTCAGGAACATTAATCTAAATTAGTTATTAAATTCTTAATAAACAAAAAACATACAAAAAAAGCATAAAATAGGTGGTGAAAAAATTCGTCAAACGAAAATTTGAAAAAAAGATATTTTTCTAAAGGGGAAGTAAAATTGTCATTGTGTCAATGGCGCCAGTGACTATATAGTCGCTAGTTCGTAAAGACATGAGCGTTCGTAAATTAGAGTTATGTAAAAACGAGTGTCGACTGCATTCAGATAATAGATTCCTTTTTTTCTACTTTTTTATATTATAACTTTTCTTTTAAAAAAGGAAAATGGTTACTATTTTTAGTTTTTGAAAACAGAATATATAGTGTTAGTTCACCATAGTGAATGTGTTTTCACCTATTCCAATACGCTGCTGATTAGAAATGTATTGCAACAGGGTTAAGAAGAGTTTCAAAATTATTATATAATAATTTCTCATTCGATTTACTTTAAACTAATCTATACATGAAACCTCGTTGTTATGAAGAATACCACGTTTTGAATAATACTAATATTTTTGAAACCGCAAATTCTTCGTGGGAGCTATCTACACGTTTTCCACTGGAAGCCTCAGTCCGAGAATGTTAGTGAGTTAGAACGTCTAGCATTAAATAAAATTTATATTTATGAGGTAAGATAAGCGATTAAATAGAAGTAGACTTATAAACTTTCAATACAATGGAGTGAAAAATAATATTAGCTACTAAGCATTTTAAATAAGATGAAAGAAAGACCTGTTAGAGTAATTAATGACCCCCCACCCCCAAATTGGCGAATATCAGGCGAAAAAAAAATTAGAAAAAAGAAATGGATAAGAAATGAAAGAAAATATTAGTATTTAAGCATCTGACCTCATTCAACCAGCGAAGTTAAACAAGCAACAAAAATATTTTTTTAGCTCCGGGAAAAAAAAAAAAAAAAACTTAATAAGCTGATCTACCAGATCAGAAATTCTCCACGTTAATTTTTAGAATGTATTCTAGAAAATAAGAATTTCAATCGAGTTACTCAATTGTACTATAAGAATAATAATTAAGTTAAGAAACTAGTAAAGTGAAAAAAAAGATCTTTTATTTTATACATTAAAATTGTTAGTTAATGAAAAAAATATTTTACTTGTTTCCTTCATTACCAAAAATCAATCAAAAGTAACTAAAAATATGTCATAAACTTAGACAGTTGGATAAAAATAAAAACTATTTCTTTTTTATATTTTACTCTACATTTTTTTTGACATGGAGGAGACAAATTGATTGTGGTTGGTTGGTTTTTATGGCGCAAGGTCCAGATAAGGACAAGCTGCGCCAATCACAAGATATTATACACAAGTTTTTTTCACCCATTAAAAGTATAAAATGGAAATATAGTTAAAATGTACATTAAAAGTATAAAATAGAAATATAGTGAAAATGTATATTAAAGGTATAAAAATATAGTTAAAATGTATATTAAAAGTCTGTAAACATACAATATATACATGTATAAAATTAAAAACTTGATATTTAAATAAAATATTTCTAAATCAGATAAAATTCATAAATCCTATGTCTTTTAAAAACGCAAATAGATTGCGATGGGGTGGTTCCCCAAGCAGGTCTTCTAATGGATAAAATATTACTATTAAAATATCTAAAACGCTGATGGTTAATATCTGGGCACGCAATTAAAATATGATTTACTGTAAAAGGTTCATCACACTTTTCACACCATGGTTGGAGATCACTTAAGATCAAATGTTTGTGGGTGAAACGTGTGTGACCAATTCGAAGGCGAGTCAGTCTGACATCTGCGCTTCGTGGAGATAAAACAGATAATGGAATGATGTGTGAAAATATGGAATGGAGTTTGTTGCTGACTTGCAGGTTCCAGGATTCCTGCCAAAGAGAATATATGAAATGTTTGAATCCTTTTCTCATGTCCATTGATGGTATTGAAGGCAAAATGGAAGTAGCTGCAGATTTAGCAGCAGCATCAGCTTTCTCATTGCCATCTATTCCTATGTGGCTTGGTATCCAACAAAACAGTATCTCAAATCCCTTGTTAGTAACAGTATCAATATATTTGAATATCTTAGACACAACTGGATGGCAATTATAGTTGTTATTCCTCAAAGCTTCCAATACACTCATACTGTCAGTGTACACACAAAATTTACGTTCATTTTTAGTTGTTACCAACTGAAGTGCTCGGTATATAGCCGTAGCCTCAGCAGTGAAGATGGAGCAGGATTTGTGAAGGCTATAACTGTAGGAGGTATCATCAAGATAAACTCCACAGCCAACTGATCCTGGACATTTGGATCCATCCGTAAATACTGGAGTGTACATAGTGTACTGATAGCGATGGAATGAATAAAGCTGTTGAAGAATAGCAGTACTTGTGTCTGATTTTTTATTTTTACCAAAGGGATTTAACACAATAATGTGTGGATTATACCAAGGTAAATGTGCCTAAAGGTCGGTAGACTCGATTCGGACATCACATAAGTCAGAAAGCAAAATAATAGATTTAATACGACAGAGAAAAGGTGGAATGCTTGATGGTCTAGCATTATATAATCTCTTAAGCGCAGCACTTGGAATCGTGGAACGCAAGGGATGATGAGGAGTGGATATGATTTTAGAATAATAATTAAGAGACAGCTGTATCCGCCGCAGGTCTAATGGTAATTGTTGGCAGATTACATATAGACTCTGGACGGATAATGTACGAAATGCTCCACAGCAAATCCTTAAAGCAGGGTGGTGGACGGTATCCAATCTACGTAAAATGGAAGATCTAGCCGATCCATAAGCAACACAACCATAGTCAATACGAGATAAAATGATTGATTGATAAATTCGGTGCAATGAAGTGCGATCTGCACCCCAAAATGTATTAGACAACACCTTGAGGATATTGAGCAATCGCTCGCATTTCTTCCGCAGATATAAAGTATGCGGAAGGAAAGTTAACTTCTTAACGAAAATTACCCCGAGGAATTTTATCTCGTTGTCCACAGGAATAGGTCTATTGCTTATTTGAAGCACAGGATCGGGATAAAGACTAGTTTTCCTACAGAAATGGACACAGTGACTCTTACTAGGAGATATACTAAGACCATTTCGTTCACACCAAGTAGTTAGATTGTTTATAGCTGTTTGCAATTGTCTCTCAATTATATTCATGTTTGAACCCTGATATGAAATTTGTAAGTCATCAACATATAAATTCCTATGAACTGAAGATGGTAACTGATGAAGTATGTTATTGATGAAAAGGTTAAAAAGGGTTACGCTTAAAACGCTACCTTGAGGGACACCCTCAGCTTGAGTAAAAGTATTGGGAACTGTACTTCCAATACGTACTTTAAATAGCCTAGTAGCTAGAAAATTCTGTATAAATATTGGAAGATTACCCTTAAATCCAAGATTATGCATATTACGGAGAACACCATAACGCCACGTACGATCGTATGCTTTCTCAATATCGAAGAAAATTGCAACAAGATGGTTTCTCCTCACGAAAGCATTTCGAATTTGGGATTCCAGATCTACTATATTATCAATAGTGGATCGTCCACTTCGAAATCTGTTTTGTTGAAGAGGTAGGCAATTATTCTTCTCTAAGATGTAAATGAGTCTAGCATTGATCATACGCTCAAAGGTTTTGCACAAGCAACTCGTGAGAGCTATTGGACGATATCTCAGAGGGTCAGTTGAATCTTTGCCAGGTTTCAATATTGGAATCACTATCGCTTCTCTCCGTGATGTAGGATAGGCATGCTCAGTCCAGATTCTATTAAACAATAAAAGTATATTTAATAAAGAATCATGATTTAAGTGACGGAGCATTTGATACGAGATTCCATCTGGTCCTGGGCTGGTGTCGTTTGCTTTAGATAAAGCTGTCATCAATTCTGACAGTTCAAAATCACAATTATAGGGTACATTATGTCGATCATGAAAGCTTAGAGGTGTCCGCTCGGTGAGTCCTTTAATCCTTAGAAAAGTAGGACTATATGAATCAGAGCTGGAAACACTAGCAAAGGTTTCACCGATGACATTAGCAATAGCTACCGCTGAGGAGTGTATTGCAGCTCCAGTTTTTAATACAGGAATGGAATAATCCTGATAAATACCATTAGCTGCTTTAACTTTCCTCCATAATTGTTTACTTGTTATCGACGAATTGATTGACGACACGTAGCGAATCCAAGATTCTCTTTGACTCTGACGTCTAACTCTTCGAGCTTGAGCTTTGGCTTTTTTAAAAGCAACAAGATTCTCCGTAGTAGGGTATCTTCGGAATATATTCCATTGCTTCCTTTGTTTCTTATAAGAGAGTTGTCATGTTTCATTCCACCAAGGTTTCCTGTGTTTATGTGGAATGATGGAATTTTTAGGGATAGCAACATCCGCAGCTCGGATTATTGTGTTGGTGACATATTTAACGGCATCATCTATCATATCTGTCTTAACTCTTGTGTCACTGATCACAGCCAATTGCATGAAAAGTGTCCAATCGGCTCGACTGTACACATAATTAGGTAGTTTGCGACGCACACTATTACTTCCAGCCTGAGTCACGATTAGAGGGAAATGATCACTATTACAGAGGTCATTTCCAACAGCAAAATTCAGCAATGGCAGGAGTGATGGAGAACAAATAGCTAAGTCAAGAGAGTGAAATGTCTGTGTTGGTTCGAGAAAATAAGTCTTTTCGTCAGTATTTCGCAGACAGAGGCAATTGTCAGAAATTAACTTTTCTATCTGACGACCGCGAGAATTTGTATCATCACTATTCCACAGAGGACTATGTCCGTTAAAATCACCAAGCAATAAAAATGGAGCTGGGAGTTGATCAAGTAAGTCGTTTAGTTCCTCTTCTTGGATGACATCATTCGGTGGTAAGTATAGGCTACAAACTGTAATTAGACATGCGGTGTGAATTCTCACAGCAACAGCCTGGAGAGTAGTTCTTAACTGATGTGCTGTACTGGGATAAGTGTTTGATGTAATTATACAAACTCCACCAGATACAGCTGCATCACCACCATTATCCTTCCTGTAGCATTGAAACCCACGCATTTTTGTGATAATATTGGGCTTCAGGAATGTTTCCTGGAGTGCCACACATGCGGGGTTATAGGCTGACATAATGAATTTGATATCATCAATTCAAGGCCGAAAACCACGACAATTCCATGAAACAAAGGAAGTCATTAATGGAATACAGTCTAACCGTTGTCACTATTGCTCAGTGTCATCTCAGATGAATCTTCCAGCATGAAATCATCATCTGAAGGATGCAGTTTGACAGTGTCTGCATCCATAGACAGAAGAGCTTTTCTGGCAGTTAGCGAAGACTTTCGAACGCCTTCCTTGGCCAGTTTTAATTTTCTAGCCTTTAAAGCTTTTGATTTTGCCAAAGTTGATTTGGCAATTAGAGGTGCAGAAATGTCTGTCGTTTTTTGCTTTGGGGGCAATCTAACTGTAGGAATAGAGTTTGTGTCGGTTTGGGTGCTGCAGGATCGGGTTATTTTTTTGTTATATATGCGTAACTAACACCTGGAGTGGGAGTACGGGAATTAACTAATCAGCGAGCTTCTAAATAGGAAATATTGTTCTTGATTTTGATGGTAACAATTTCCTTTTCCTGCTGCCAAACGGGACAAGATCTAGAATAAGAAGTGTGGTTACCTTTACAGTTGGCACACACTTCTTTGGCTTCGCAAGTGGTACTTTCATGGCCAACGTCAGAACAACGGGCACATATGAGTTTTCCTCTGCAAGCCATTTTAGAGTGTCCAAATCGTTGGCACTGGAAGCATCTTAGCGGATTAGGGATAAAAGGCCGTACTGAACATCGCATATAAGCCACTTTAAAGTTTTGTGGCAAGTCTGGTGTAGAGAATGTCAAAATGAGATGCTTTGTGTTTAGCACAATGCCATCTCTCTTTATAGTAATTCTTTTCACAGCGCAGACTTTTTGTGACTTCAAATTTTTCAGTATTTCTTCGGTGGGCGTATGAAACAAGTCCTCCGAAGAAATAACACCTCGTGAAAAATTTAAATTTCTATGCGGTTCCACAGTTACTGCCATGTCACCAATTGCTTTCAAGTTTTGCAGTAGTACTGTTTGTTTGTCGGATGCAGTCTCTATCAACAGGACACCCGATCGTAACTTCTTAATAGATTAACTTCTCCCAGGTAAGAAGTTATACTCTTTTCAATGAAAAAAGGTGAAACATATTCGAAGGTATTTCCAATTCTGGTAATTATAAAATACTTCGCACTACAATTTAACATTTGTTGCTCCCGAGGGAGTGAGGAGAAAGTTTTTTTTATCCATATAGGATGAATATGAATTCAGGGACCAGACGGCACCACGCACCACGGAGCCCTACGAGGGGATACATGTTAACTGTACCAGTGCTAGTCAGTCCCTATACGCTCACGGTACATCCCTGAAGTGGACTCCACCCTTAACGAGTCACCCAGTAGATGCACCGATCGCTTGATCCATAAAGCCGATTGATTTCTGAGGACCACAACACACCTTCCGTTTTCCTGAAGCAGAGGCCAAAGCAACGTGTTGGTCTCTGGAGGCCTCAATTACCAGGATCCTCCTTTCCAGGGACACGGGTCTCCACGCACGGCAAAAACGTGGGTGATTTAGTCCCCAGGAGTAACTAATAGCAACAGAGCGGCGAAAGCTACTCAAGGGGAGCCCTCAACCTCTAACGAGGCAACCACAATGAGGGAGAAAAGGAAGAAAAAGCAGAAGAGTAGAGGAGAGAAGAAAGTAAAGAAGAGGAAAGATCACTAAGGTACCTCGGGATTGTGACACCCGTGTTTACCTAAAGAAGGTAAACCCTTTGAGGGGGGAGGAGACAAACTAAAGCTCAGCACCATGTGCAACAATACATTGCAACGTCATAGTAAAAGGCAATATTATTCAAGTAAGAATTTAAATTTTCTTGCTCATGAAGAGCAGAAAATAGTTATAGTCACTACGATAGTCTTCCGTCTAGAAGGGCGGGGTTCGATCGTCAATGCCGCGACACACTGAGTACATGCGATAAAGATGCTCGTTAAGCCCGTGGAATCGAAAGTCTTGTGGTCGGTCGTTGAGCAGTCACTATGAGTGTGATGATCTGGAGAAAATTTCCTTCCCCTTCAGATTAGTGTCAAAATTGAGGGAGTGGATCCTCTGGTGGTGACATTTATCGGAGGATTCGAAGAGCAAAGTCGAACTTTCATCTTTGTAGTGCTTTGATTAAACGAAAGACGCAGCCTACTTAATGACATAGCTAGCTGCCTCGTCCAAGTGTCATAAGTATAACACAATACTAATTTATTCAATTAAAAAAATAAATGAATTTTTTTAATTATTCACGATCTTTAACTAATTAAGTATTAAAGATATTTTAAGAATTATCCTAATAAATAAATAATATTATTCTAAAATAATAAATAAATAAATAAATAAAAATATAGAACAGATTATTTTTAATCTCTATTGCAATATTTTTTTGAATTTTTTATAGAACAAATTTAAAGTACTATGCTTGCTCAAGTAAAATCATTTATTTAACAACTCTTTAAAGTTCTTGTAATTATTTAAAATATTGTTGTCGTGTGCGATCCAGGCTGGCAATATGGGGTGCGCTGTTCAACTTTTCCAAGTGAACCGTAATTTGGTATGGAGTCCGATTTCCTCAGTACACACACGCCATAGGTACCCGTTTATCGAACAAGTAATCTTTCACAGCCAACTCATTAAAGGAAAGAATAACGTCAGGAGAGAGAGAGAAAGAGAAAATGCATCCATGCCCTAACCAGGATTCAAACCCAGGACCTCCTTGTCTGCAGCTGACTACCAGACAGGATGGGCTGTATTGAATGCTAAAATTAAATATTATAACGTGACGCATTAATCAAATATTTAAAAATAATCTTGGTGTTTGCATCAATGCTAATATATATAATATTATATTTTATTTTAAAAATTTTATTTTGAGAAAATATCCATTTTTTTCTTTTCTTTTCTTGTTTTTTATTTTTTTTTTTTTTTTTAAGAATAATAGAAAGTAACATCTAAATGTATATGAATTTATAGTGTTATCTATGTGATTATTGTTTTGTAAATTCAGCAAATCAAGATTATCTTACAAGAAATATTATACAAACTATATAAATTAATTTTTTAGTGACCAGTTGACAATGAGTTTATATATTAAGAATATTTATACTTAGTATTTTAAATATCCCTTTTTTTAATAATTAAAAATTTATTAAAAAAGTAACATTGCACATCTAAAGGTACATTTTATAATAAAGTTTTATGTCTACAATATTTGATCACGCGAAATTATAAATAATTATCAATGAAAGATATTGATCTACTTCAGTTAAAATATATACAGATGTGCTATGAAGAACTGGAAAAAGACTACTTTTAGAACATATTTTTTTGTTATTATATTAGAGACTTCTGTTAAAAAATACTCATGGTACCTAAATCGCGAGTAATATATTAAAATCGGAAACACAATTATAAAAATTTATATATATATATATATATTATCTATTATAAAATATCTATTATAAAATATTTATCTTTATTAATATTTATCTGTTATAAAATTTTATCTTTATTAATATTTATCGATTATAAGATGTTCCAAAAAATCGTAAAAAACTATATTACCATATCATTGTTATTAGAGAAAAATAACTAGATTAAATATTACATAAAATAAAAATATTATGCGCGACTTCACATACACTGCTGGACAATTGCTAAGGACGGATCACAAATTGCAATGTAGCATAACATTAAGAGAGACATGAGGCCTAGTAGGATAAAATATAGTTGCCACACTGTTCAGACATTAGAATAAAGAATATTTACTGTTATGGAAAGTAAAAAAGCTGTGAAACTTCTGAAAGAAAAAATATGTTCATTTGATGCTGCATACAGAAAAATGAAAGAATGCATCTAAAAATCAGCAGGCACATTGAAGAAAGGTATCAGTACGGGATATGTCCACCGTGGAGTGTGATGCAACATTCCACAGGTCGTATTACTTTGCACATTATCCAGCAGCTGTTGAGGCAATTTATCCCATTCCTCTGTGAGTGCACGGATGAGGTTGGTTTGGTTTGCTTGTCGCTCAACGGTCATTTTTTGCACACGAGGGCTGATTAGACCGGGACCTACGGCTTAAAATGGATTCCGAACCACTACATACATCCATGCCCAAGGTGGGATTCGAACCCACGAACTGTTGAACCGAAGGCAAGAGCGCTAACCATTCGGCTGCCAGCTCGGCAGTGCACGGATGAGAGCGTTCTTGTTTGTCGGAGCATGATTTCGACCAGCAATTTGTCTCCTCAAAGCATCCCACACATTTTCAATGGGGTTTAGATCTGGAGAACATGATGGCCATTCGAGGCGTTGAATACCTTCACTGTCTAGACAACCCTGAACAGCGAGTGTTCGATGACATTTTGCGTTGTCGTCCATAAAACAAATTTATCACCAACAGCACCACGGAAAAGACGAACATGAGGAAGTAGAACTTCATTAATGTATCGTTGGCCCGTCATAGTCCCATTCGCAACCACATGTAAGTACGTGCGGCCATGGACTATGATGATGGCCCACACCATGACACTGCATGTCGGAAAACAGTCACTTTCCTGGATATTTTCTGGACGATAAGCAATACCACTCTCGCGCCAGATCAGTTGGCGTCTACAATCCAATGATAGACTGAACCTACTCTCATCTGAGAATAGTAAGCATACCCAGTCCTGTTCAGTCCAATTGCGATGCTCACGACACCATTGCAAACGGGCAATACGGTGCTGCCTGGTCAATGGGACACACACAAGAGGTCTGGGGCGTATAGTCCTCCTCCTCTCAAACGTCTAGCAACAGTTTTTCGGGAGATCTGCTTTCCTGAGTCAGCAAGAAACTGATTTGCCACCTGCTGAGCTGTAGTGCGCCTGTTCCTTTTTGCTGATAGGACGATATATCTGTCTTCTGCAGGCGTCGTACTTCTAACACGACCTCCCCCGTGCCGCCTACTACACATTCCAGTAGTTTTAAATGACCTCCACAGCTCTGAAACAACGCTGTGAGCGATGTCGAACACCCTGGCAACATCTGTTATTTTTCACCCTTCTTCGAGCTTTCCAATAATTCGGCCACGCATAAAATCATCTAAATGATGTCGGGAAGACATGCTAAAAATTTCAAGTTCATCTATTAAATCTTTCCTGTAAAACTTTGACTTGAAACAACAACTGTCCACACACGTCAAAACCTTTAAAGCTCTTATGGAAGCTATCACGTGATTGTTCTCGTGATCTTTTGTTTAATCAGAGCTACCACGTGGAAAAAAAATTGCATACGTATACTTCTTACTATAGCCCGCACTTATTCTAATTTTCCACATTTTGCTTCCTATCATTTTGTGGTTGCTATGGATGATAGTGTTATCCGTCCTTAGCAATTGTCCAGCAATGTACAATACTACAATTTTTGGGGTAGTTCCTAAACACAAGACTATAATGTTAGAAAAACACTAAGAGTAGTGTTAAGAATACTATGAGAAAAGACCAGAGACTTGTTTTCTTAGAAATTTATGAAATTATTAACTAAATCTTCTTCTTTTGAAAATTATAATAATAGTATTTTATGTTATACTTTTCAACATTTCATTCATTTGATTATTATACAGCATACTTTGGTACGTTTCATTTTTTCCTATTTAGAAAACTATTTTAATATAACACAGTGTTGTTTTGGGAGATTTAATAAAATTCTTTTAAAATTTAATTTTCTTCCTTGGGAATTTCCTCGCTATTTGTGATTAATATACTCTTATAATTTACATGTTTCACTTTATAAATATTTCTTTTATATTATCAATGTTCCAACATTTAAAGATTTTGGAAAATATTTTTAATATTTGATTTTTTTAAAGCTATATTTAAGGAAAAATTGATTTGCCTAAATATTTTTTCTCATTTCTGTTAAAAGGTTAAAAGTATATATATATATATATATGTGTGTGTGTGTGTGTGATTTTTTTACGAGTTCCATACAGATATATTAACTTTAATTTTTTCATTAATTCTAAAAGATCTAAAAAATTGTATATATATATATATATATATTATATATATATATATATGGCCCAAACTGCAAGAAAGGAAATGTGTGTGTAGTTATTTTTATCTTAAACTTATAATGTATACGTAATCGCTGGGAACGGAGAAATAGTTTTACAATATTGTACTCTCTCCTTACTATTTTCTGAAATTGTATTTCAATTTTGAAAAATTATTATTTTTGGCCATTGTATTATATTTGTTTGCATTATTCCAAGCGCGTCACTCATAAAAAAGCATTGGAACGCGAATAAAAAGAAACCTTCAATATTTAATAATTTCGTTGTTGCTACTTCTGTTTCGACAAGCCAAGTTCACTATAGTTAGCCGACTATACGGAATTAAGTGAGAAGAGTGCGTCTTTTGTTTAATCAGAGCACCAAGAATGTGAATGCAAATCTTTGTTCTAAAACTCCTCCGATAGATGGCACCACCAAAGAATCCACTTCCTCAACTTCAACCGTTATCTGGAGGGATAGGAAACATTTTCGTAACTACAGCTCAACGACCAACCACAGGACTTTCGATTCCACAGATTTAATGATCGTGTATATCGGTGGGTCTTTGAGATTCGAACCCAGCCCTTCCGGATGGAGAACCGATGCCTTATCCACTAAGTTTTAACGACCCCAATAATTTCATAATGGAAAGCAATATTTTCAAGTGTTCCACTCCTCAATTTATTTGTTAATAATAATCTATAATCAGACCATCAGGATTTTAATTAATGCTATGTAAATAGTAAATATCGTAATTTTTTTCAAAACGCAAATTTTTACGGAAAACTGTAAGCACATTTTTTTTATTATTATTAAAAGCTAAAACCCATGAAATTTGGCAAACGTGGCTTCCTAGTTGCGTGTGTATTGAGAGCAAATCATACATTTAATTCCATGTCTCTAAAGTTAAATATCAATCCTTATATTATCCTGTCATATAATGAAGATGCTTAATATTACACACACGCTCTAAAATATTCTCGTGAAAAGCGTTTTTGTAAATTACATTTCCGATTTGTTAAAATAAATCCAGAAACTAATTTCAAAGAAAAAATTTCAGCACAAATTGCAGCTTTATATAAAACTTAAGAAAAAAAATCTATTTCAGTAATATAATATATATATATAATATTAGAAAAATTGCACAAGTTAACATTAAACAAGTAATATAATTTTTTTTTTTAAGATAATTTCTACTTAACACAACAACGAAAAATGTTATTTTTTTTCTCCCAAATAAAACTAAAATTATTTAATTAAATTCAATTAATGAATTAATATTTGAAAACACTGCATTTAGCAACAAATGTTATCAAGTACAAGTTTAAAAAATCTATTTGAATACGAGTGGATGAATAAAAAGTATTTTATTAACAATTAAAAATTTGAAGAAAATAAATATAGAAAAAGCGCTAATTAATAATAAAAATTAAAAAAAAAAAAAAAAAAAAAAGATAACGTTGAAAGTGTTATGAAACGTATGTTACGGTAAATGCACTTAAATGAATGTTATGTTTATTGATTACATTATTACATTCACAATCACCACTTATGGATGAAAAATTGAGGAATATCTATAAAATGTAGCGGTTTATTTGTATAATCCTCGCTTCGTAATGGGAATGTTATAATTTCAGATTAGTTCATTGATTAATGAAACTTTAATTACAAAAACCAAACGTTTTTAAATAAAATGAAATAATTTTAAACTAGTTGAATTTCATAACAAAATAAACTAGCAAATATAAATTTCAACTTAAAAAAAATTTATATAAGATGAATTACTTATCTTAGTATAAAATCAATTATAGAGCATAAGTTTAATATTGTGTAAAAAATATTGAAAATAGTAGTCAAAGCTGTTAAAAAATATAAAATGAACCATGTTTGTTATTTTATATATATATTTTTACAAAACAAAACTTTTTGAATTAAATAATCAGTATTTTTAAATAACTTTTATTTTATGGAAAAAAAATTGAATACAGAAAAC
This sequence comes from Latrodectus elegans, assembly GCA_030067965.1. NCBI lineage: Eukaryota > Metazoa > Arthropoda > Arachnida > Araneae > Theridiidae > Latrodectus > Latrodectus elegans. Next base: position 98,641,437 of record CM057819.1, read on the forward strand.
ACTTTTATTAGAACTTATATAAAACCATACCACTTCTCTCATAAGCAAACTAAATTCAATACCCTAGAGAAAAAAGAATTTACTTAACAGTCCACTGTGTTTAAATATTATGGCATTTAGAATGACAAAATAAGAGATTGTTTAAACATACACTTATACTTATAAACATGTGTTGTAATGATCTACATCATTGATCTCCGTCACCTCAAGAAATTTAGAGATTATTTTCTAATATGTTCTTGAAATGTTATTGGCTGAAATTCATCGAGCAACAAACGAATTTTTCACAAACTGTAACTCATTTTCCATATATATCATTGTGAAAGTTTTCTTTGTATTGTTCCTAGATGATAAACTCCACTTTTGTGTAAATCCAGACATATTGTTCAAGCTTCTTTCATCATTTGACAACATTAGAGGTGGTTTTCCAAATATCATAATTATATCAATTAAATGATATGCAACTTCTCTTTTGCAGAGCACAAATACTTTTAGATACATATTTGGGGTAGATCATTATAAATTTGAAACCATTATCTGTTTGCAACAGCATGTCAGTTATCTTGATCCGGCAACTAGAGTTCTTGAAAGACCATAATCCCAACCAGTCCTTTCTTGAATATCTTTGATTCCATTAAATAATTTTCAATCAAATTTAAGTAACTCATCACTGTTTTGTTAATATTTTTTAATATTTTTAGATGTATCTTTAATATCTGTTTATATCACTGTGGTTTATTGATAAATGCGTGCCTCATGAATTAAGATACAAGTTCTTGGAAATACATGTAAAATCTAACACTGAAGTCGTATTTACACATATATTATTTACAAAAAAGTAAGTTTTTCAATGTTACTTACTTTTATTACTTTGAAATTTTTTAGTCATTGATATTTTTCTGGTCCTCCCCCCTATTTTAATTATTCACTGTTATGAACTAATTATATCTTTTTTTGCCAGGAAACTATTTGCTCTTTCTCAATATTAATAATATTAACTTATTATAATTACAATGCTCAAAAATAACGGCTATCAGTCAATAGTTTATAAAGTATGATAATATACAGCAAGGAAATCTATAGTTGCACAAAATTAGAAATACTACTGAAATTACAATAGCACATTTACGGCCAATACATACACAGATTAAAGTGTCTGACATTAACAAAGATCAAAGACTTGGTTATCATGAAAAATCTTCAAATCAGGGTTGTTTAGCAATGACATATCATAAGCCATGCTACTATGCAAACTGTGTGTGATCAAATTATGAATGATTTATAAGCTCTTATCATCTTCCTCATTGCAATTTAAGAAATTTATAAACTAATCGATAAGATTGATAAGTAGTCAATAATTTGTTACACTTAACAAATTTAATGTTTGCTGCTCAAAAGTAATTTTTTGCTCATGATGGCTAATTAAATTCGAGAAATAAGTTTTAAGTGGTGTTCACGCATGCGCGCACATCACGTGATATTTTTAGAACAAAGTAGATGTAGTTTGGAAATTGAGAAGAACGGTTATGTTTCCCCAGCAGGAATTAATCCCCATATTCTTTCTTATGTTTGTCTGTGTCTGTAATAAATAATTTAAAAAGACACTGGTCCGTCGTTGAATAATTATTATATATAATCTACACATCTCTCTTAACATAAAAACCAACAAAGTGGTCCATCGAGCCGGAGTCGTACCAACGAATTATGGATAAACTAAAAAGAGCTATCGAAACTCAAAAATTTCGTGAAAGAATTTTCTGAAACAGATTTATCTGGTACAACAGTGAGTGAATTAGAAGTTAAATCTGAAAAAGTGGGAATACTCCAAAATCGCATTGATCATATTCGTGAACAATATTACGAATATAATGATTTACCGAACATCAGTGAAATTCCAGATGTCGAACATGACCTGGAAGATATTGACACAAGACTGGAAAATTTGGATGTAAAGCTTAAAATATTTATTGACTCATTTAAGAATGTAAATAATTCTAATTGTTCGAATACTTCTTCATCAGAATGTTCTGGTTCAAAAGTAAAAGTTAAACTACCTGTAATACCACTCTCTATATTTACTGGAAAGTATGAAGAGTGGTCTAACTTTAAAAATCAATTCGAACATCTTATTTCAAATAATGAATATTTAAATAAAACGCAAAAATTGTATTATTTACGTGCATCGTTAAAAGGTGATGCAAAACAAATAGAAACGTCAGATGATTCATTTGAATCTTTATTCACAGCTCTGGCTGAGCGTTTTGAGAATCGTCGACTTTTGGTCGACACTCATATTCTTGCTATTATTAATTAAGACAAAATACAATTTGAATCATCTAAAGAATTAAGAAAAACTTAGTTGACTGTTTGAAAAAAAAATGTTAGAGCTTTAAAAGTTTTGAATTACGAACAAAATTCTTTATCGGATGTTTTACTAGTAAACATCGTGCTTCAAAAGCTCGATAAAGAAACAAGAAAGCAATTTGAGTATACGTTAAAATCAACTCAAGTTCCTGAATATGAAACATTAATTTCCTTCTTAGAAAAAAGAAGCTCTATTCTTGAGAGCGTAAATCGCAATCCTCTCCCGAAAACATAAACGAGTTCTCACCCCCATCTAATAAAACAAAATCTTTGATGATCAACACTAACGATAAACCCAAATCGAAATTTTGTTGTGCATTATGTAATCATGATCATTCTTTGAATTAATGCCCTAATTTTCAAAAATCAGATGTTAACAATAGGTATGAAATAGTAAAAGAGAAAAACCTTTGCACGAACTGTCTTAATAAAAATCATAAACCTACTTCTTACTATTCTAAAATGTCTTGTTTAATGTGTTCTAAATGTCATCATTCAATGCTTCACCGCAAAAAAAGTGTGGCCAAAGATGGCGGCACTGATGGTTTGACCATTCGAAGAAAAGGCACGTGGTACTTCTTTTGCTCAAGTGGAAACGAATTCATCGACGCCTAAGAATAATATAAGAAATAAAAATGAGACTTTCTTCTTTTCAGTCTTTGAATACATCTGAGAAAAACAATTCTGTTTTGCTGAGTACGGTCTATATTTTATTTGAAGATATATTCAAAAATAAAATTAAAATACGATGCATATTGGACTCAGCTTCGAATATTAATCATAATGTCAGAAGCCAATATGAACTTGAGGAAATGTATCTCTAATGATTGTGAGTTGATGGAACAATGGAAGAAAGAAGAATTTGATGTGCAATCGCCTCAGAAATCTAGTCTGGCATCAAATTCCACAAAGGTACTTGGCTTAGCTTGGGACACAACAGAAGATTGTTTAATCTTTGACATCCAAGGTTTGATGAAAATTTTATCAGACCGAAAGGACACCAAACGTTTCATTTTACAAGCCATTGGAAAAATCTTTGACCCATTGGGATAATTGACTTCTTTTACAGTAAGAATTAAGTGCCTGTTACAAGAAATGTGGCTTTGAAAAATCCAGTGGGATGAACAATTCCCTCCTGATGTCCAAAAAGAATGGCTTCGATGGTGCAATGAGCTGCCAAACTTGGCACAATTAAAGATTCCAAGATTAACTGTACCCTGTATTACAGATTCAACGGTGAGAGAAATACACACTTTCTGTGATGCCAGCAAAAAGCCATATGATGCTGCTGTCTATTTGCAAGTAATAAATAGAAATGAAATTCTAGTGAATCTAATAACATCAAAGAGTCGAGTTACTCCTCTAAAGAAAATTTCTCTACCTAGACTCGAACTTCTAGGAGCTTTGTTGGCGTCTCGATTAACGAATGCCGTCGAAAAAGTAATAAACCGTAAAGTTTCATCCAAAACTTATTACTGGACTGATTTTAAAATAACCTTGTATTGGATCAAGGGTTCCACTAATCGCTGGAAACAGTTTGTTGCAAATCGAGTAAAGGAGATAAAATCTTTGACTGAAATCAATTCCTGGTTCTACTGCCCAGGAAAGGAAAATATTTCCGCTGATGCCATATCAAGAGGAGCCAATGCTGATGTTCTCGTTGACTGCTTCGCCTTGTGGAATGGACCAACCTTCCTGTCAGTTGCCAGTCTACTCTTTATAGAAGAGAATCCTGTAGTTCCAGAGGAAGAATATATTTGTGAAATGAATAAAGACTATGTGCAACAGACAGAACTAACTAGTGACTCAAAAATAACTATCTATTTCTAACTCTTCCAGCTTATTGGAAACACTATTACAAATAAGTATTTAAAAATTGTTCGTGTTTTAAGTTATCTTTTCAGGTTTTTCAACAACTGCAAGTACCCTGAGAATAAAGTTGTAGGACCTCTAACCTCTGACGAATTAAGGCAGACAGGGCTGAACTTAAAGATGACTTTAAATATCTTCTTAAAAATGCAACTGTTTCTACCTCAAGTAAGATTGAAAGTTTATCCACTTTTCTAGATCGAGAAGGTATAATTCGAGTTGGAGGTAGGTTAACTAATTCTTCATTAAGTTATTCTAATAAACATCCTATCTTATTGCCCTCTAATTGCAAATTAACAAAATTGATCATCCAATTGTATCATGAAAAATACTTGCATTCTGGACCTGAAACTTTGTTGTTTCAACTGAGGCAAAAATATTGGCCTTTAAATGGTCGAAATTTGTGTAGAAAACTAACACATGATTGTCTCACATGTTTTAAAGCAAATTCTGAAATATGTAATCAAAAAATGGGTGACTTTCCAAAGGAAAGAATTAACCCAGATTTTACATTTAACTCTGTTGGTATTGATCTATGTGGCCCTTTTTTTATTAAAAGCAAAAACCAAAGAAAGAGTTCATTAACTAAAATTTATATCTGTATATTTGTTTGTGTAGTAACTAAAGCAACCCATTTGGAAATTGTATCAGACTTTACTTCAGAGTCGATGATTGCAAATCTTAAACGCTTTATAGCAAGACGAGGAAAATTTTCAGAAATCTTTTCAGATAATGAGACCAACTTCATTGATGCAAATAAAGAACTAAGAAGATTTTACAACAGAATGTTTAAACAAGAAACTTTAGCTAAATTTTTTTATCGGAAGAGAACATTGAATGGAAATTTATTCCTCCTAGAGCCCCAAATTTTGGAGGCTTGTGGGAAGCGGAAGTGAAGTCAATCAAATATTATCTTAAACGTGTAGTGAGCAACTCAAATTTTACGTATGAGGAATTTTTGACTGTCTTAGTTCAGGTTGAGGCAATGCTCAACTCATGTCCCCTGACCCCTCTCTCTTCAGATATAGAGGATTTAAACATCTTAACTCCTGGACATTTTATAATAGGAAGATCTCTTACTTCAATTGTAGAACCTACCTTGGTAAATATCTATGAAAACAGATTAAACTTATGGCAAAGAATTACAAAGGCTGTACAATTGATTTGGAAAAATTGGCATAAATCTTATTTAAGCACCTTACAACAACGTACTAAGTGGATGTTTTCCAAAGAAAATGTAAAAATTGGGGATATGGTAATCTTAAGGGAGGAAAATATACTTACTTCTAAACTGATTTTAGGTCGCATCATTGAAACATATCCTGATAAAGATAACAATATTCGTGTTGTGGACGTCAGAACAAAATCTGGCATATTTAAAAGACCAATATCCAAATTATGCGTATTACCTTTAGAAAAATGAAAATTTTTTTAATGTTCTATTCAAAAAGATAAATATATCACTATCCTCTCTTGTATGGCTGATTGCTCACTTTATGTACTGTGCATTTCAAATATTTGTGTAATGTTATTAACTAGTTTACAATATGTAAAATTATTGCAATTTATGTTTGTAAAATTAATGTTTAACTGTTATTTACTTGTGTGAAAATATTGAATGTTTCACATAGCAATGGCGGCCGGCATGTTCGCGCACATCATGTGATATTTTTTAGAACTAAGTAGATGTAGTTTGGAAATTGAGGAGAACGATTGTTTCTCCAGCGGGAATTAACCCCCATATTCTTTGTTATGTTTGTCTGTGTTTGTAATAAATAATTTAAAAAGACACTGGTCCCCCCGTCATTGAATAATTATTATATGTAATCTACACATCTCTCTTAACATAAAAACCAACAAGTGGATTTCGAACTACTGCAAACATAAAAATCCGAGGAGACATTCAATTTAAGAATTGTTGATACACATGCCAAAACACTAAACAATTTGGCTAACTAATTCAAAGGTAATTATATTTATTGCAACATGTTTTGAGAACAATATAATGAACCATATAGCAAGGCAAGCTTCTTCAATAATTTGACCAAATGTTTTCTCATAAAAATAAACGTTACTTTCCCAACCTTACTAATTAGTATTTTTCCATTAAAATAATACTTAATACAATAATAAACTTATCATACATAAAAATAATTACCAGCGCCCAGGTATTTCTTTACTAAAATACATAACAGGAGATAAAAATTAATCTGATTTATGATAAAAATAACTTTAATTTGAAAAAATTTAAAAAAATCTATAAAGTTCAAAATTTTTATAACATTAAGGTACAAAAAATTTAAATAAAATGCTTAATTTACTGTCTAGGAATAAGATTATATATGGATGCACATACATTTGTGAAATATAAAAAACCTAATGGAAATTCTAACTCTTTGGAGCTTACAGGAGAAGCTATTAAATATATATATAGGAAAAGTTTTTACTTGTACTTTTTAATTCACTTGTATCTTACTATTAAGTTAATAATTTCAACTATATTGCTCTGTTTTCCTTAGAACACTCATGAGCCTTTGCAATTGTTATATAAATGCAATTTGATAGAAGTATCATGCAATTAATCCTTCAATTCTTAAAGCTAGATTCGACGATAATGGTACATTTTTTCTATTCTTCTAATTATTAATAGCATCTGAAATTTGATTTAATAGGAAGTTTTATCACACAACAAAGTGATTTTAAAAACGAATGAAATTAATACTAGACATTTTCTTGATTACTTAACCACTCTGAACTTTGATCTTACTTTTACTTAAAGTATCCCTAACTTATTGAACTTGAGAATGTTTACTAAAAATCAGCAAACCCACAGTAAACACTTTAAATTCAACATTAATCTATAATTTTAACTTATAACTATTAATGGAAACTTAATTAAGCCTTCTCCTACTTATCTCAGCAACATTAAATATAATTTGACATTAAAAATCAATAATTATTAAAGAAGTTCTACTCTTATACTAGAACATGAAGGTATAAATATATTTTTACAAATACAGATTTATCTAATTATTTTTCAAATTCTTTACTAATCATTTACTTTTTTTCCTGCAGATCAACAAACATAAGTCCAACCTCCTCAGAGGGTCTGGCAACTTTTCTTTTACCTTGGTAGTACAGCTAATCTATTCCTCAGAAGTTATACATGCGGCCAGAGATGTCTCGGGACACTTTAAGATAAATTTAAATCCCTAGCACTACTTCATTAGAAAACAAAAACTATTTAGCCGGTTTATTTCTCTACGATCGCATTTTTTATACAAAAGAATTTAACAGTAGAACTTGTATCTCTATTGTCACAACATGAGAATATTCTGAATGTCATCAATTATTTTATTGCGATATAGAATATATACAACAAACTTTTGAAATTCAATTTTCTTAGGAAATTTTTCATCTTTTGCATAGGAAAGAAAAAATTAAAATTGAAAGCTATTATTTCTATTTTTTTCTACAGAAAGTTGAACTTCAGACAACTATACATAACTCTTCTGATTTTCCTTCAAATTTGTCAGATTGTTTATCATAATGAGCTTATTTATGTGAATAATTTTTTTTTATCTAGATTAATTTTTTTTAAGGTCTTTTAAATAATTATTCAACGGGGTGAAATATATAGATTAAATTTTGATTTCAAAAGTTTTAATAGCAATATTTGTAAAATTGTGTTTTAGACTTCTTGAAATCGTATATTAAACTCTTTTTCTTCACTGTCACTTAATATATAAAAGGGGGAGCCAGCAATCTTCTATAAGCATAAATAATTTTCCCAGGTGACAACACTCATGTTTGCCAAATTATATTCAGGTCTCTCAAAATATATTGAAGAACAAGCCTCATTTCATCATGTTATAGAAGTTAACACTTTTTTAAAGGTTAATTAACATTTTAAAGTAATATTTGATTCAAATTCGTTGAAGACTGTGGGGAATTGTATAATAATTTCTTTCTTGCACACTTTATTCCCTTTTTCGGTGAAAAGCAACACTTTATAACAAAATTTAAACAATTTAAGAAAAAGGAAAGCAGTAATAAATTTCCCATCTATGTTTTGTGGTGTTCAAATCGTACATTGTATGTGTCATTTCCAAAAAGGTGGTCCTAGCAGGAAAAGACCAGATAATTGTTCTAGGAAGGAAAAAACTTATTCCAAATTTTGTGTAAATGATTCAAAGATGTGTACACATATAAAAATTTCAATATTTATACATGCAACACATATTTCATCAAATATATAAATATGGAATATGTAAACTTATGTAATCGGTATTTTTAAAAAATCATTTCTTTCTTCATATTTGGAGATATTATGCAAAAAGGAAACACTTCAGAAATATTTTGATTTGGATGCAAATTAACAACTTGCCAGTGTTGCCAGAATTCAGTTCGGGCAGAAGAAAAATTAACGTGGCTATTTTGTGAAGTCCAAGCTGAGTTCGTTTGTACTTTAGGATACTTACCTATTTTCCTAATAAATGACACAAGTGGTCCTAGTTTTTCACTAATTCCAACTTTGGTTCTGAAGGTAGTCCATGACTACAACAACGCAATGGGAGGTGATGTTAGTCTCGATCAACATCTTACAGACTTCCCGGTTGCTATAGAAAAGGAGGTAAAAAATATTACTAGAAAATATTTTCCCATCTACCAGGCGTTATATAAATAACTTCTTTATTTTGCATACTTCATGAGGAGGTGCGAAAAATATGAACTTCAGAAAAATCAATGGTTGAACTAAATAAACCAAATGTTTAACTACCCGGACCAGGGCGTTCTAGTGTAAGCTTAGTGTGCCCCATAGGTCGACACTTTCCAGAACACATCCCATCAATGGGAAAAAAGTCCACTCCAACCAGGCAATGTTTTATATGCTGTCGTACAACCGACATACAAGAGAAGAGAATAAGGCACGTGAAAAGAGTTAATAGTAAAAAGTGCAATATATTGGCTTTTGAGCAGTACCTTGTTTTGGGATATATTGTAAAAGATTTGTAAAATTTATGTATTGAAAATCATATTGTTGTGTTTTTATACTATACTAGTTATATTTAACTTCAAAATTTTCGCTTAACTTGCTCAAAATGAATAACATGTGTAATCAATGTTTTATGTTTATGTAAAAACTATAAATATAGTAGTTATTGTATTTAAAACTTTATTTTTGTAATAAAAAATCATTTTCTAACTCTCATAATATAAAGAATAAAATTAAACAGACAAAATTTTTTTTCATTTTTGGTCCATTTTTCTGAACTTTATGTCACAGTTAAGGAGTTAAATAAGCCTATATAGCACCCAAAAGTGAATAAGTTATTTCCAATTAAAATTGAGTTCATCAGAGTTTTTGGTCATACAATCTTGTGTTCACAAAAGTGAATGAACATAATATAACAAACATTAACGATGCAGATAAATTAATACATTGAAGATCAAAACATTAGACTTAAGAGTGGAGGCTCGAAGAACATCTAATATTACAAGCACAAAGGTCTATTGCACTTCATCCCTAAACATAGCAAATACTTATTCAAATAGATCAGTAGCTAAGGCAAAGTTCAGCAGCACTTAACAGGTATATGATACAATAAAAAAAGTTCAATTATATATTGATCCATATGTTCACATCTATGAAAAGGAAAGTTTATGAGGTTTTTTGGAATACAGACAAATTTTGCACGTAGGATAGCCTGTCTATTACACCCATCATAATTAGTCTTTTTTAATGGAGCAATACATTCAAGACAAAGTCCTACTATTCTTCTAACTTAAATTTTTGGTTTATTTTCTCACATCATATTTAATTTCAGGGTACACACTTTTATTCTACAGCTGAAAGTTTGAAGTTTAGAATTATAGATATTTGATACTGTTAGCGATAATTTTTAAATAAAATGTTTTCCTTCATAAAAAAAGTTGGCCTGTCACTATATTAATGCCTTAATATTTCCATTTCAAAAATATCTTGTATATGCATGTTATATAACACAGGGCACTCGTATTTTTTAAAATCTATTCCACAAAATTATAAATTTTTAACAGAAAATGCTATTTAAGAACACAAAACTCCGTTATAATAATGCATTAAAAATTTTTTTAAATTAAAACTCATTTAAATTTACATTTGATTTTGGAATAATGTTAACAAAAACAAAGAAAGAATCAACTTGAATTATTTATTAGATATATTTAAATTTTTACAAAAAAGAATTTTATAAAGGTTTGCATAATTTTTATTTCCAGATTTCATATTTTAAACTTTAAATAACAGAAATATTGTTACCTCATTTAATATTAATAAAGAATATTTTTATTTTAGTTTTACACATGAAATATTTTCTGGGAGTTTTATTAACAAGGAAATGAAAACATTTATCTCATTCAAATGTTTTCATTATTAAGAAATATAAAATTTCATTTTTTTATTAAAAAACAGTTCAATAAACACAGTAATTTTATTATGAGCAAGGTTATATACAAGTATACATAAATACTTGAAAACCACAAATAACAAGTATAGAATTTTTCAAAGAACAAGCTTATAGTACAAAAAGGTGTAAATATAACATAACAAAAAACACTTTTTGACGTAAATGCTAAGCAGAAAATTAAAATAGAGTGAGATTCAACAAGTTAGAGAATTTGGCAAATATCTTCAACAGTTAAAAGGGTGACTTAGATATACTACTTAATAATGCATTGTATACATGCTTAAAATAGCCTGATTATATCATACATACAGCATCAAACTTTCGAAAACATGTTTATCCAAAATATGAAAGCTAATCTTGTGCAAGTATAAGTTTTAAAAATACAACTCCTTGTATAAAAATCTTAAAAAAGACATTCAAATATTACAACATTCCACAGCTGTAACTATGCACAAAAAATATATTTTGCAAGGCTGCTGTGAATATACAAATGCTATCATGATCGGACAAATTTCATTCAAAATATTGCATACAACCAAACATACTCTATATTATAAAAATAAAAAATTAGTAAAGTATATAAAATACAACCAAATGTAACATTCTTAAAATATAAAAACACATTTTAACAGAAAGTAACATACATTTATTGCTTAAAGAAGTAATGTGTATTTAAATTTCAGTTTTTATAAAAACATTTATAATTAAATTTTAATTTACAAATTCACCTAATCTTTTCATTTAAATATTGAAGAAAAAATATTTTTAAAATATCAAGTACAGTAACAAATTATAACTAAAATATTGTATTTTTTAACAGTTCTTTAACCATTTACTATTTAAAAAGGCCTTTCTCATATAAAAATTTTCATACTCAGATTTAAAATATCCTGGAATTCAAGCTCCCAACACTTTGAAGTTTATTATTAAACTACAATGAAAGTAATTCATCAAATTGGTCATCAAAAAAGGAATCCTTCTCTGCTACTTGCCTTTGATTATTCACAAACAACTGAATACTTTCAAGCTCTTCGGCTTTCAGTCCATAACCAAACATTGGGTGGGTTCGAGAGTGAGCTAATCTGTAAATAATAAATAGAAAAATTGAAATGTAAATCAGTTAAAATAATGTCTTCACTAAAAAAGTGCTTATAAGCAAACTATAATTTTAGGTGAACATTTCCGATTTTTTTTCACATTTAGAAGTAATTTTCCTTACACAAAATGTATTAGCACTGTTATATTTTTTTACTGAATTTTAAAATGATAAATCCCCAAAAAGTAATTTTAATAAATTTAAACTGCTTTCCATTTACTTTAAATTCTTAAAACTAAATAATCTAAACATAAAAAAATACACCTGCTCATTTTGTTTTCAAATCGATTATTTGCAAATGAACTATTTTTTCTGATTAAAGGTAACAAAATGTAAAATCACATAATGCAAATTAAATATAGATCAATTGGTCACAAAACCTTAATTTCACTATATTATTTCTCAGTTCTTTGTCGAGAAGGCTACAATCTACAAAATAAATCTGAACCTGTCAATATTGCACAAGGCATTCTCTCTCAACACATTAGAAAAAAATTACTTAACCATCACAATCTTGTTTAATACAATAACTATCAAATGTAATGAGTATGCTATTTAGTGTTTTTGGAAAATATTGAGATGCAAAAGCAATGTGTCGTATTTATATATAAATCACATACTTTGGAGAATTAAGAATTTGCAGATTTCAAAATTTTAAGCCTGAATTATCCATAAATGTTTGAGACACTGCGAAAAAACATGTTAAAATAAATTGCAAGCTATATTTTAAAAATAATTTAATTAGAATATTCTTTATGATTGCATTTCTCACACAAAAAGAATAAAATACAGAAACAGGTAAAACAGCTTTTTTTTGTTTCAAGTTTCCTTCAATTGATATTTAGATGGTTCTTTCAAAATTTAGTTTTCTCTCAAACTTTATAAATAAGAATATAACTTTAAATGTTTTTCAATTCAAAAGGATGTTCTGTTAACATCTTTTGAAAACAAAATTTGTATGCTTGAAAGCATAATTTTCTGTTCAATTTAACTTTGGTAAGCACTTTAAAATGAATCTAAGAAACAAATTTTTAAAATATGTGTTATTAAAAAGAAAATCATAGTATGAAAACTATTGTAATAGTATTTGCACATAATGTTTATCTTAAAAATATCAGAAAGCTGATAATTTTATAAGAAATAAATGAAATAAAAACTTTTTAAATAAAATGCAAATAAATATTTAAAGCTTTTTCATTTTTGATTTGATTAACTTAATTTGTATAAGTAAATTTGTACCAAAAGAAAATTAACTGAATTCAAATTTAATTCAGTTCATTTTATTAAATAAACTATGTAATGAATAATACTAATTTATTTTAAACATATTCAGACATATAAATTAGTAAGGTTAAAATAAATTAATCCTGAAAATATTTGAATTAGAAGGAAAATATGTAAATGAAACATTAATCAAAATTTACAAATTATAAAAACAAAATACTTCTACAGATACAGAATACCTTTAGAAAAGATAATTACAATGTTGTATACATTTGTAGAGCTCAGTATATTTTTAAGAAATACTATGTTTAGTCCTTTTTTTTTACAAATAATTGAAATAGATGACAGGATTTCATATTCTACATTGATAAAGCTTTAAAAGAGCTAAAAATGCAAACACTTATAAATACATAGATACTTTATAAATTCTCTCATGCAAAATTTTCCATAACATTGGGGAAATTTTCTTACTTTGAGAAACTATCATCTAGATTTTGATCATTTTCAAAACCCTATAATAAAATATAAAATATATCAGTAATATATTTAACACTTAAAATGTTTTACTTTTATGAATCAATATTAAATGTAACCTCAAATCACATGGCATTAATTTTAGCAAGTAAGAAAACAAATATAATAATCATGAAATATAACTCTTTAATACGTGTACATATAAGAATTAAGTTAGAATTCGTACACTAAACAAATTTTATAATACAATATCAATAGAAAATTATTACTTTATGGTGTAGTTTCGTTATTTTTACTAATGAGCCAATTTTACAGCTCTCACAGTTAAAAAAAATATTCATAACTAAAAACACTCAATTAGTAACTGATACACATCCAAAGAAAAAAAAAAAAAGGAGATGGATAGGTGTATCATGAAATCAAATATAATTAAATGCAAAATTTAATATTTTTTATTAATTAAATAAAAATCTAAATTCAATTAAAGTAAAGTAAAACTAGACACTAATGATATTCTCAGCATTTATTAAAGAATAAAACACATATTCTAGACACACTATAAATAACAATTCTTTGAAATAAAATCAAAATTCTGCATATATGAAAAGTTGATATATAAAAGAATCTATAGATCCCTATCTATCATTATTATCTTATGAGATAGTGACTATGATTACACTAACATGTAACATAAGGGCAAATATTTTGATAATACAAATGTTTTTATCCAAGAATGAAAAAAACTTTTTTGAAACATATTTCAATGATCTAAAAACAGAAATTTATATTTTAGAATCTAAACTTTGATCACAACATTTAAGTTATTACCAGTTTTATATATTATAGGAGACTAGCTGAATTTACAAAATAATATCTCACTTCCTAAAGAAAACTGTCTTATAAAATTCAATTCAATTTCAATTTTTTAATTCCTTCCTTTTTGCATTTAAATTAGTTCTTTAAAATGAAATATTAAATCCCTTCACAAAATTTATAAAAATCATATATTTCTTATTTTACTGTGAAAAAATAAACATTTGTTAAAGTTTCAAAATTCCAAGAAGCAAGATTGAATAGTTTAACTAAAACTTATTTAAATAATTTGATTTTTGGATAATTTATTTTAAAAACACAAATAATAACTCTCAAATATTGTACTAATGCTTATGTTAAAATTTTCTTTTTATCCATTTTTACACAAAATTTTAGATGACAATGCATCTTTAAATGTTTTCTAGAATATAGGCATAAAAGTTGTTTCCCTACAAATTGAAATGTTATGTTAAACCCATTCAAATGAAACGTTTTCATTTGGCTTAGTTTAAATCTTGACTAAAACATTTTTAAATATGTAAATACCCATTTTTTCATTGTTTCTGATGCAGAATGGCTATCTATACTGAGATCTATTAAGGTGCCTTGATCATCAGAGCAAGAATTTCCATTACTATTGTAATTAGATATTTTGGCATTGTCTGCAACCTCTAAATTTATCCTTTCCTATAAAAAGACAAGATATTAAAAGTCAGTTAAATGCTAATTAAGTACATGAAATTTGTACCAACAGAAGATTGGAAACACTAAATATGATGAATGATCTTGCATATTAACAACATAGTTTTTATAATCGATGTTATAAGTAATACAAAATAATGCATTGTAATATATAAAAGTAAAAATACATCCAATAAATTTGGAAAATCATTTCCAAGGATGATTTAATTACTCGTTTATAAAAAATGACTTACTTCACCATTTTGACTAGATTTCTCTTCTTTGGAAAGTTCCCATAATTCATATGCAATGTTAAATGCTTGAGATATTGTTAAAGCAGCAGCTTGAGCAACCTTACGTTTTGAGCAAAGAAAAGCATGGCACTCTAAAGTTTCGTTTTTATTTGTACCAATAAATGCCACCACTCTGTCATAATTTGCATCAGCAGAACAGAATGATATCCTAAAATATAAAGCTTTATTAAAGAGATAAATTTTATTGTATAAAAGTTTAAAAGATCTTTCCTATTTTTTCTATAATATATATTTTCAAGTGACAACTGGATTTATAAGTAATATCTATATCAAATTTGGTAGAAGACTTGGATCAATATTAGAATTATGTACCATTATCTTACAGCAATTAATTTTAAAACTCTTTAAAGTATATTACTTTTCTTTAATTTTTTTATTAAAGCTGAATATTTTGAACTTTTCTTTAATTTTCTTTATAATATTTGTTAATAATTAAAGAATAAATTAAAACAGAATAGGCTTGACTTTATGATTTTCAAAACAGTTTTCTTCTTTTAACAATATTTAGTTACATTTAATTCATAAATCTATTTTCTTATAATTTGAGCTATATTTATCTTATTTTTCTGCATATAATCTGCAAATCCTTCTTTCAAGTACAAAAGAAAAGAGCTTTACAAAATCTACAACAATTTTTCTGTAAATAATCAAATATACACAACTGATATGAAGCCCTGTGTATTAGGAGTGGAAAGTGCTACCACTATGAATTATCAGCATTGAAGCCTAGTGACAATGTTATACAAAATAAAAAATATACAGTATGATTAAAAATAGAATAAATTGTACAAAAAATATTTCCTATGTAAGACATCTGATTGGATAATATTTGTACCCATCTCATGGCCAAGTGCAGGTAATAAAAGGCAACATATGTGCTTAGTGTGTCAGAATGTGTTTGTATGATGTAACATGATGCACATGTGCAAAATGGGTTTTGTGTGCTAATAGCTCTTGATGCATTTGATTAGTAATTTGTTTTATTTCATTCCAGTGTAAACTTTTAAAGTTGATGATTTAATGTTTGTTTTGAAATTTATTGAAAGCTAAGTTTTTTTTAATATTAGTTTGCAGTACATTTAAGTTTCTCAAGTAAAATTTATTTTGAAGCAATTTTAAATTATTATTTTGTCTCCTTAAAATATTTGGCCTTATAATCATTCGGAGAACATCGTGACATACCAGTGTCGATGATTCTGCAAGCACTGATTGAGTTATTCTAAGTATTTAATCATCATAATTATTAATATTTCATAAATTAATATTAAGATTTATTTAGTTTGGTAATGTTGATTAATTTGAAAGTCGTTTTAAGAATGTTTTAGTTTTATTGGCCATATTAAATTGGGTTTAGATAACACTACAGTGGTTATTTTAAATTTGATGTCATTGCCTGTTAATTGAAATAAGAGTTTTTATAAAAATGTACTTTATTTACATCATAAATTTAGCTTTATTGCCCGATTGTCTCTGTGGTATATTGTGTGGCACTGACATTTTTAAGGTGGTGTAACTGAATGATTAAGTAAAATAAGAGTTCATAAAAATGAACTTTATTTGTATTACAGACTTAGATTTATTGCTTGTCATCACTTGTTGTAGACAACATGATACTTAATTTATATTTGTTTCTTATTTTTTAATCTTCAGGAAATTAGTTTATAGTTATTAAAATTTTAATATTTCTATGGTAAGTAATCATAGTAAAAAAAATTTAAAATACCTGATAAAGTTAAAGTTTGAGTGCGATTAGTATTTGGTAAATGGATATGGCATGTATTGATGTAATTTAGCTTAGCTAGATAACTATGCAGTAAATGGTGCAAAAATTGGAAATCCCACCAAACCTGGAGCAACATAGTCTCTTACCAAAATTTGTCTCATACCTTAAATGATTTAATTTTCATAATTATATGACTATAAATGAAGATTAATATTGACAGGGTAAAACAACTCACAACACAAAATATATGATAACGAATAGCAACTGCAGTATACTTCCACATAACTAAATTTGTTCTTGAACACAAGTAGAAGAAATTAAACATAGCTGATATACATCAGTTCAGTAATGGCACCATCTGTTATTTTATAAAACAAACATTTCTTTCAAAATTTTATTGTTAAGATTTTGTGGTGGAGAACATTTTTATTATATCACATTATTCATAATACTGTATGATAATCATATTGAAATTCAAAATATTTTAATACATAATACACAGATTATATGCAGAAAAATATGGCAACAATTTTTTAACTTAATTTTAATTTATTGCAAAGAAATTCTACCATAGACATAATACACTGATTACATAATATCAAATTTAAAATGTGCTAATATTAAGTATAATATAAATTTTATGCATACCTATAAATTGAAAAGTCTAAATGTTTCTCTCCAGTACTGAGATCTCTAGTAAGAATTCCTTTAGGATTTACTGTCAATGAAACTCTAGGAAGCTTTTTGGCATTTGACTTTGCCTGGAAATGAAAACATTATAAATGTGTTCCTATTTTTATAAAGATTCAAGCTATGAATTAACTGTAGCAGTTGACTATGAGAATTGTGAATAAAGAGTTTTCTTAGAAAAACTAATATACTTTTTTTCAGAACAATCACAAAAAAAAAAAAAAAAAAACATAACATTACTAAAGATAAATTAAGTATTTAATATGAACTTCAAAGTACTTATTATAATTTGTCTCATGAAAATTAAAGCCAAAGATAATTTTTTCATTTCTATCTTTACATCTTCACAATTTTATTAATGTAAAGATAAAAATGATTTGAATTAAATGTAGAATAATTTCACTGTATGTACTCTAAAAGTAATATTAATATCAAACAAATCATTAACAAAATGAAGGAAATATAGTTTTATAGATTTAAAAATGAATATCAATATTCATTAAAACATAATAAAGTATGAAATTTAGGAGACAAAGAATTTAAAAAAATCCTTCATTTTTCTATTCATATTTGATTTTAAACAAATATAAATATAATTTCTAACATAATTAATCAATTTAACTTGGAAGACTAAAATATGAAGTTTAAATAAAGTGTCTTATTTAAGATAAGTTTGAAAATCTCAATGATGTATATTTCACGAAAAAGAGTTTTAATATAAAATTAGAGATAAAGTTATAAATAGTAAAATGAAAGTTTTAATATAACTTAAAAAAATATTAGTTATTTTCTTCGTGATCTATATAACAGGACATGGTTTAAATATTGTAACATTATGTTTGAGCAACAATAAAGACAATATTTTAAAAGAAATTTTTAAATATTTTTTATATTCCAGTAGAGTATTTTATTTGCTATATATAACTGATAATGATTTATTTATATATTTATAAATATTATAATTCTTCATTTAATACTGCAAATCAAAATTTCAGAAAAATACTTTATTACTTAATTTCTTACCATTGAAATGACAGATTTTATAGCATCAGCAGTAGCTTGTTGATCATTAGGTTCATCAACTAAAGTACTTCCAAGATATTTAACATAAAATGTTATTCCATCTAACACTGGTTCTTTGATTGAATCATCCCACTGTTCAGGTAATTCTAAAACAAATATTTTCAATTAAAAAATATCATGAATGGAAATTTTATATTTAATTTAACAAAAAGTGATAATTTCAATGAATATATATAACATACATTAAATTCTATAAATCCAGAAAATATACATTCTATCCAATTTTAAAAAGGGTAAAAAACATTAATATTAATTTCGACTGATTTTCTTTAGTTATATTTATTTTTTACAGTATAATTTAAATTTTTTAGCCAATAATATTCATAAATTTAAAAATAGTGAAAATTCTTATTTGAAAAAAAAAATACTTTATGCTAAAACTTAATATATTTAAATTTATAAGGGCAAAATGATTAATATAACTAAGATATTTCTAGAGTATCTACAATATGATGACAGAAAGTTGATTTCAAAATTAAATTTCTAAAATATTAACACTACAAGTGTAAGCAGGATTTTACATTTTAGGATATGATATTTTACTTTTTAAGAAACTTATAAAAATGTGATTTTAAAATGTTTAAATATTAAAGATATAATGATTGCAGCATTTATAACAGTAAAATATACTTTTAATAGACTTTTTTTAAAAATACAAAAGCTTGTATAATGCTTTTTAGCTCATATGTTTAACTTGCTAATTTGCAATTATGTCTAACCACAAAATATTTAACCGGCTTCAAAATAAAGACCATCTTGTTTAAATGAAAGTAAAAACTTCTTACTTTAAAATTTTTTGTAATTTGTTTGTCATATTAAGAAAATAAACATGTATAAATTGAAATTGGGTGAAGCATCACCAAAGTCTGTTTCTAAAAAGAATGTATTCTTGGGCAAAAAATTTTGTTTAAAGTAATTTTAAACTCAGGTTTCATACAAATTTTTAATATTCTATAAATGTCAATATTTTAAAGAAATTTTTTAAAACAATTCACTTATTACTTTACCCCATTATAATATTAAAATTTTTCAAAGATATATGTAGGCCAAGCAAAAAATGCAATCTAACAAAACAGAAATCTAACATTCAACATTTTTTCACACCAATGCAATACATGCTAAATAAGCTTCACTTGCTTATAAATAAAAATACAGCACATTTTTGACCTAAAATATAAAACACTGTATATGTTTATAATATACTTCATAGTTAATATGTATATTGCTTTAAGAAAATCATTTAAATAATATTTCAAAGGACTTTCAAAGCAGGATGAAATATTTAAATAGAAAGCAAAATTTAAGTTATTGTTCCCGTTAAAACTGATTTAATTCACGCAAAATAAAAAATACTTCTTAACATAACATGCTTACTTCACATTGTAGTAAATTATAGCTAATATACACTACTTTTTCAAGCAAATTTTTCATGTAGCTAACTTACATTATATTAAAAAACTTAATCTAGGGCACAATATTTTTATTTTCAAGGATGTTTTTCTTTTATAATGGAGATTAGTAAATACGAAAAAGAAATATTTCAGAACATGACAAGCTATTAGTTATTTCAGATAAACGTATATTATTGAACGTTAACTTATAAGAAAAACACTTTAAACTTAGGATAAAATCATGAAAACTCATACTTATATACGCAGAACTTATAAGTAATAGAATAAAAGTACATTTTAGGATATATAAAATGAATTGAATGCTTACTTTTATGTTTTAAACGTCCAAACAGTCCTGACGAACCAACACGCACTGCTTTTAGTAAAGAAGCCATATTTTACTTTTTTTTTTGAGGAAGAAACAAAACTTATTGAAGTTTGCGTTATGAATCAAATTTAAATATTTACCGGTTTCAAAACTAAGCCCAACAAACACACATGTTATATCTTTACACACATGAATGAGCAGCTGAAGTAGAAAAAGTACTGATATTATCCATATTTCCTCAAAAATGCCAAAATTAATTACAAAGCGCCCTCTTCAGGTTTGATTTTAAATGATGCAATTTACGATGCTTAATTCAACTAGTTAAAGAGCATTAGAAGGCCAATGTATAACGATTGGAATACCTGACGTCATTCACAAACGGAAAAACATTCTTCTATTATAATATACGACATATTTTAGTTTTTGTTTCGATATTAAGACTTTTGAAATTTATTAGTGTAAAATGGCAACAATTAACTTACAAATACAAGATTACAAATACAAGTTAGGGCGTGGCCTCAGTAGTTTGCCATGTGTTTTCCTCATGTTTTTTAACTTTTGTCTTCCAAGTTAGTTGGAGCATGACAGGCAAACGAAATTTTAGAACTATGTGTACATTTCAATGTAAATTATATGGTACAATTTTTGTAATTTCATCATTTACTTAGTTTAACGTTTGATTTATCATGCCAAAAAAAGTGAGGGCTAAGGATAATTTTTGTGAAGGCCTGGTTTGACACAGGACTATCATACAACTGAGGAAGGAATGAATGTCTGTTTCTCTTTTTAAAGAAAAAAATTATTATTTCTTGTCTGAAAACAAGATAACATAGCATAATTATTGCAAATCAATAATTTAAATATTTCATATCAAAACAAAAAGAATTTTGTTTCTTTAACTTCTAAACATTGGTTTCAAATAAGACACATAATTTTTATATTAAATTATGTAATTAATGAATTAGTTTGAATTATTTATTAGTATAAATTCGTACACTATTATGAATCTGCAGTTTTTCATATTTGGAGTTATTTATATATAACTCCAGTATAAACGTTTAAGATACATAAAACATTTGAATAAATAAAAAGTACATGCTTTTGGATGGGCATATTTTCCCTTTTACTTAAGAGAAATATAAAATTAAAAAATTTATTTGCCTTTTTTTCTGGATGAAAGGGGGTTTCTACTATTACATAAATAAATTTGTGGGAATCCTTTTCTTTTCTGATAAGTTACGAAATTAATAGAAAATTAAAAATGCGTAATCCTTTATCATAATACTTGAAAATTTCATTCAAATTTTAGAATGTATGAAAAAAAATTAAAAATTTTTTTATGACCAATTTAAATATTGAGCTGAAGTTCAATATTTAAATTAAGAATTTGTATTGGGTTGGATTTATTTCAATACAATTAAGCTTACAAAATTATATATAAAAGGATACAAAATTATTTCCTGAAAATAGCAAAATTAATATTTTTGCATATAGTTTCTGTAAAAAATTTTTTTAGAAAAGTTAGATGTTGAAGAAAGGTTATTTAATTAAGAATAATTGATACTAAAAATTGTAAGCTTATTTATTTGGAATAATCGTTCCAGATGAACGGGCTTAAGTATCGTCTTATAGTTTTAATACATAAACTATTCTTGAGATTTTAAAATGCAAGAAATTTTGTAGCTAAAACTGTTTATGATTCAAATAAACTTATACTGATGAAAACGCATAAAAAAGTGATTTATAGCTTTCAGTCAGATATTCATTGAAAAATTTAATCATCTTTTATTAGCTTGGAAATGATAATTTTTGAGGAATAATTATGATAAATCTCTGTTTAAAATATGACACCAGAATAATCATTCGCAATCGGTTCTTTGCAATACATAAGTTGCAAATTATTAAGTAGTTCCTTGTATACAGGGAATATAAGTGAACCCTTCTAAATGGATTGAATTATTCAATCAGAATCTATTATCCTTTTCTATCTAGAGAAAAGGAGGAATCGTCCATTAGGTTCTAAGTACTTGGAATCACATAATTTTGGTATGAAATGAAAAATCATATTTCATCGCTTATTTGTTAGTGGGATCGGTTGTCCGGAAGATTTCTGCATCAAATAGTGTCATATTATCTTCTGCGCTTGCGCACATTTTCTAGTGGCGGGCTTTACATGTGTGTGTGTATACTTATGTCATTCATTGTCAAAGAATGTTTTGATTAGTGTATACCCTTCTCTAACACGCGGTCACTGAGATCTGGTTGGTGTCTAAAACAAAAGGTGCCAAATATAAAGACGTGATGCTGTATTATTTATTAATAATGATGTCATCCGCTAAATAATGTAATAGTGAATTTATTGCTTATTGTTCGTTCATTTAAGCATTAAAACATATCATTCGTAAACAATGATTTAATAATATTGATATTTTGTTTATTATAAAAAATTCATTAATGATCAAGTGTATACATTTTAATAATAGAGATTTTCGCTAATTAAATTTGAAATATTACCAAAAAATCAATTGTTATGCATTTCATTTCCATGTTTCTCATCATTTTCATATTTAATGCATTCACTGTTGAGATGGAAACATACTTATTAAGTTGAAAGAGGAGTGGGAGAAGATTAAAAACATATATATACCCCTTTAATCTTAATATTATCCTCAAAATAAATTCGAGTGAAAAAATAATAATCATTAAATACATTTTGCTTATTGATTTAGTCACCAGTTGAAATACAGAGAAAGCTGAGTGCTGATAAACTATTTGATATAGAATTAATTGAAACACTCAGATTTTAATTTTTTAAAATATAAACATGTATGCATATATATTTATATATGCATGTGTACATGAGTAATCTGCATATATAAATCTTGATTTAACTGTATGCAGTATCTTCATTAACTTCACTTTATATTATGTTATTAAAGATTAAATACTGCCTTAATTTTCCTGTTAAGTTAAAACTATTTTTTATTTGATATTTCAAAAAAATATTTAAAAACAAAATGTCACAAAAATGTTGAGTGTTTTTATAAATTCCTTTTATGTAAATATTTATTAACTTCTTAACAGATATAGGCTCAAAATATATATGTAATTGGTGATATAATAGTCAAAGTTATTTTCTTTTTTGTTATAAAACATGATTACTCAATCAATATTTAATTGCAGCTTTATTTTGTTTTCATTCACTGTTTTTTAGTATCTCGTACATAAATTAAGTATTGCTTACAATTATATTAGATTATAATAGCTTACTTTGTCACTCTGTCACATAAATTTTTATAAAATTTGAAAATCTTAAATATTTTGTAAATATAGTTTTTTAAAATTGGTTAAAAGTAAATGAGGTAAGGAGAAATATTGCTTTTATGAAGATAAGTAATCCAAATAAATCTGGAAATTATTAAAAATAGCATTGTTCATTTATATAAAGAACAATTAATAAAAAACCAATGAGAATTGAGAGACATTTATTTAAAAATAAAATAAAATTTAAGTTAAATATTTTTTATTAAAACTTTAATTTTTATTAAATATTTTTTATTAAGTAAAAAAATGAATTAATAAAAAAAATTAATGATTAAACATATATAAATTGGTTATTTAGTGTACATATGTATAACAATAGATATTTTCATTTTTACATAAAGAATAAATAATCATTCTTATTATATTATTCTAGAGTTCTTAAAGCAAAATGTGCATTTACATAATGTATATATATACATTGAAGGCTTTTACAGTTTTAATATTCCACTTATTATATAAGACAATATGGTAAAAAAGTGACTGTAAAATCCACATATTCTTGCACAGCTTTATTCTTGAAATATACAAACAAAAATCCTAACTTGACAATCAGATTATCAGTTGCAAAATAGATAATGTGAAATCCTCAGTTATACTCACATTTTTGATACCATTGATTGCAATGTTTTTAAAACTTAAGTATTAATCTGGAATTTCACTGAAATAATGCTAATTGTTGGAATGTTTCCATTTATCATATTCTGTATAACTTACTAAAACTATATTTTATGAAAATGAATTAGTTATCTATAAACATATATATAAATATAAAAATTCATACTTTTTTATTACATTTATATGTAAGGGAGGGTCATACTTTTGCTTAAGGTAATGAAGTAACTTTCTTAGGCTGATATTTTGTAGATGGTTCTGAAAGAGAATGCATGAAAAAATATGTTTTCACTTCGTAAATAAGTCACATACTTTATAGATTCCTAGAGATACTAAATGTCAAGTCTTCCTCTGGTAATTGTCTATTATTATATGTAAATAAATTAATTATTCAGGTTATTGTTATTTGAGTAAACTATAGACATTGGTTTATATAGCTCCTGTAAATTGATTCTTTTTTCTAAGGCCTAGAAAATTATGAATGATTTAAAATTTTTGATACAATTCCATGACACCCACCCCTTTAAGGGATCATCAAAGCAATTGTTCAGCAATTTCAGTCAGAAATAAACTTTGCAGTTTTAATAAATTTTGTCACTGAGCTGGCAGCCGAATGGTTAGCGCTCTTGCCTTCGGTTCAACAGTTCGTGGGTTCGAATCCCACCTTGGGCATGGATGTTTGTAGTGGTTCGGAATCCACTTTAAACCTTAGGTCCTGGTCTAATTAGCCCTCATGTGCAAAAAATGACCGTTGAGCGACAAACAAACTAACTAAACCAATAAATTTTGTCAATGAATCATAATTATTTTCTTTATGAAATGTTTGAACTATTTTATAGTAGTTTTTAAAAATTTAAACTTTTTTGAACAGAGCACCAGGCAAATGTTTATGACAGTAATCGCGATTTTTTCTGTCCCATTATGATGATTGTCTTACATGAGTAAAATGGAATTATACCAATATTTGTTGTATATATAGGCATTCTTTTTTAATTTTTTCTAAAAATAGTAATTATTTTTGTAATTTTCTTATTAGAAATGTTTAATGAAATTGATAGAAAAGAATTTAAATGGGACTAAACAGTGTAACCAAAATTAAGTGAGAAAATGGAAAAAAAAAAAAAAAATTGGAATATTTTGTTGTATAAACATTTTATGTTTAGATTCTTAAACTGTAATAAGTAATAAATTAAGCTAAAATGTCTATATAATTATTATTAAATTGTATTGAAAATCAATTTGTTCATATTTAAGACAGTTAAATTCTTTTCATTTCATTGTAGTATCAAATAAGCTAAATTATTGTTATTTATGATAAATAATTAATTTGTTTTTGTAATATCATAAGTTTTATTTAATGCAAGTTTTCTAAGTATAAAATTTGATTGTAGAAAGCTTATTAAATTAATTATTAATAACTAAGCATGTTATTAATATCATCTGAAACATAGGTGTCAACTGCATAATAATAATAAAAAGTCTGTTTGATATGACTATTAGAAAACTAAACTTAGGGCATTAGTTTCTTGAGAATTTATAAACTAAGTGTAAAAGTCAATTATAATAATGGTTAGGTCAATTAATTAATTTTTATGGTTAATGAATTTTACAGGAAATTAAAGGAAATTTAAAAATCTATAAGCAAATTATGTAAAATATAAGATATATTCAAAATAGGAAATAAATATAATATATTTAATTTATTTTAAATTGTTTGAATTCTGTGACTGCTATTATAAGAAATTTATTGCTTTATAACTTAATTTTTTTAATGTGTAAATGATAATTTTTAATGAATATTTTTTCAGTAATCTTATATCACAAGTATATCACAATGAATATTTTTTCAGTAATCTTATATCACAAGTATTTTGCCTTAATTTTTAAAAAATTTGTATAAATTACCACAATTTTACTGTCTTACTAATTAAAATATGCATCAAAGTATCATATGCAACTAGTTATCGCAATGAAATAAATATAAATGAATAATAATAAAATAGTAGGAATAGTAAAGGTAATTTTTTCAGGTTAATTTAACAATTTTTATATGCATATTTAATGCATATACATTTCCTTTAATATCTGCATATTAATTTATAATAAGCTTTAATGACATAATTTTTGACATTTATTGCTTTTATTACATAAAGATTTTTCTGACGTGTATTTATAATAATTTGGTACAAATTTGAAAATATGTTTATATTTATTGTCTTACTAACATTAATATATTTATAAAATATATTAATGCTATTAAAACAGTAAAAATATATTTATAAGTGGTTTGTTTATAAGATATTTGAAAGGAACTTAATGTGAAATTTCTAAATTTTTTTGAAATTGTAGTATTTTAATATACAAAGTCTTGATTTATTAGGTAAAATTATTATTTTGTATAAGCAATCTAACTTTATTTAAGATGAATATATTAGAACTGCAACTTCTATTATGTAAATAATGAATCACAATATGCTAATTATTAAATTGCATTATAATTTAAATCAAAGAAAGACTTGCATTCTAAAGTGTGTTAGCCAAAGCAGGCTGCTTTTTGATATTTTTGTGCTCTTAGTTAAAAGAAATTTAAAGTTTTTTTTAAACACATATGTAATTAATTTTAAATATTTATGCATTAATTTGCTATCTTAATATAAATTATTTTGCTTCCATCTGGAACATTGTTTTGAAAGTGTTTTTTCACAAATGAAGGTTCTTTTCCACCAATATTCTGTTCATTTTTAAAGTGAAATATTCTTAATATAATTAATACAATTTTATTGGACTTGTAGGTAATCACTTCTTTATTAATTGTAATAAAGATTGATCTCAAAATTTATATAATATAGTAAATTTATTTTTTGTTATAATGTAATATAATAAATTATTTATATTGCTGTCCTGTTTCATATTTTATAAAATATGAATATAATATACTCCAAAAGAATTTATAACTGATCTAGGATTAATTATTTTCTCTTGCTTTCAGTTCTAAGAAGTGTGATGGCTGATTTTGAAATAGGGAAACTGCGGGATTGCCTTTATCAGCTTTCTGAAGGAAAAACGACCGAAAGAAAAGTTTGTATTAGAGATTTGTGAAATTCTTGATTTGATGTACTTAAAATAATTAAAAATAATTAAAAGAATTAATTTTTATCATATTTTATAAGAATGATATATTATAAATACTATTTATTGCTTGGAGACTACATTGAAGAAATTGTTCAGAATACATTTTTGCTTTTAGTATTTCAAACTAATCTTTTTGAAAAATTAATAATTTGTTAAAGATTTTTAAATATAGTTTATTTTAAAAATATTGATCTTAAATTATAAAGTTTGTTACTTTTAAATATGAACATTTTTTTAACGTGTTTCAAAATATTTCTTTCTGATTAATAAATTACTATTGTGTAATAACAGGGTTGGAAAATTAGTAAGTATTTTTTAATGGCTAGGTATCAAATGAGTTATTTAGGTATTTTGAGGAGAAAAATATAAACTAAAATAAAAGTTTTATGTTACATATGTACACATTATCATAAACTACTACTAAAGAAATATTTAGATTTGGCAATGTGCATTTTGAGCATGTTTTATTAGCTAAATACACTGCTTGTTTTGTAAACATTTTAGATTAATAAAATATTGGGGGTTATTTTGCACAAAATTTTTAGTTTATTCTGTTGATATTATTAAACTAAATTGTATGCTGTAGAAAAATAACTAATTATTCCCTACGATAGTTTAAAATAAATTATATTATTATTATTGTGATATGTTATTATTTGAAATGAAATATTTATATAAAATTTTATTATGTTAAAATTAATTTCATCCATATAAACTCTGTTTTTAATTATTAAATTTTAGAAAGCAAGTATTTTGAAAATAATTTTTAAATTTCAGGCAGGTTTTAATTGGAAAATTTGCTATTATACATTATATTTGTATGTATTTTAATTCAAGCCTTTTAGTAATTCAAATTTAAAGAAATATTTTAAAATTTTGTTATTAAAGGAGAAAAAATTACTGTATTTGTTATTATATTTAAAATAATTCAAGTTAAAGTCTTATTTTTTTTATAAATCTACTGTCTGTATTTAAAGTTTTACATTTTGCCCCAGAATTTTTAAATTTATTAAATGCATTGTTTGGATCCTATTTTATCCCACTCTATCGCTAATAACAAAGTATTGATTATGATACTGATATAGATTCCTTAATTTAATGAACGATAAAGACTTAATAGTAATAATTGATTGTGATTCTGAGACTGCTTCTGATCTACATAGAAATTGAGTAGTTTTTGCAACCCTTTGTATCTTATGATATTAATTAAAATCATATTGGTTATTAATGCTGAACTCTTTTTAAATTTGATTTTGCAAGTTGAAAGTTATGATTTGTTAATTTTAAAATCTAGCTTTGTTTGCTGAAAATCAAAGAAATTTTGTTTTCCAATAAGTATAATTTGTAGTCAGAAATATTTATGATCAGCATTGATTTGGAAGTTTGAATTGTTAATTTTAAATTCAAAATTAAATTACTAAAATTTTTTTTTGTGTGTTGTGTGATCTAAAAAATGAAAAATTTAATTTACACTTTTTTAAATTTGGAGTTTTAAAAAATTAACTTTAGATGAAAAAGAGTATAAAAAATAGATGAGTTCATTCACTTTTTATGTATAAATTGGTTTAAATATGTTGCATACTTTACGTATTTAATAATTTATCACTTAGAGTAGATATGATGTAGAGATTTTGCATGTATTTTGTCCCGATTAATTATAAAAAATTATTATAAGAAACAATATTATTTACATTATTTATTTGTGTAATATTGTTCAGTTTATGATACCTGTCAATTTTTAAGGTACATCTAATTAAAAAGCTATTGTTCATTTAATTGAAAATCTATATATACATATTATAGTTTTAACTTTATTATACTCAGATATTGACTCCTGCCTAGTAAAACTACATAGTATGCTCTTTTAAAGCTCTGCACCTCTATTCATTTGATTAAAAATCAAATGTAGTAAAAATTGATTCCATCAAATTATTAAGTTAACTTTATTTCCCAGTTATTGACCTTTGCATGTAGCACTTAAATAAAACAAAATATTATAATATTTTTTTTCTTTATTTTCTTATATGTATTGTTATAAATTGTAAAATATTAATTTTCTAGCAGTTTGTTATGAGGATGAGTTGTAGTAAGTAAAGGAAATATTCATAATTGTAACATTTATAATCTAAAATTATACAATTTTAATTGCTAAGAAAATTGGAAATTACATTAAATTGTCCAAAATAAGATATTACCAATGTGTTATTATGTAAATGCACATTGCTAGAATAAATTTGAAAGATAAACATATCCAACTAGCTAGAAATAACATTTACGATCAATTTCAAAATAACTCAAGTTTGTTTATTTAAAAATGAATTAAAAAAAAAAATAGGAACTATATGATGTGAGTTTATGATAAATTCAGTCATAGTAATTTTTCAAATTGTTCTTTAATAAAAGCTTAAAAATCGAATATTAGTATACATTTTAATTCTTAAATTTGATGTTAATTTAATTTTAAATTCTAAATATGTGTTTATATTGTTATACAAATACTATATCTAGATACAATTCCCTTAAAATTTTATTAAAGAAATGATATCTATTTGCAATGATTTCTTAATATCATATAATTTATAATTATTAATAAAAATTTGTATCCAGTTTTGAATAAGTTTATTTTTAAAATAATATTTTACAACATATTACATAAATTTTTTCAGCTATACTTTTATCATCATATTATTTGAAGATAAATATATTTTTCGATGCTTAATTTTTACAGAAACAAGCTGATTTGCTGAAAAATTATTTGGCACAAGATGTTATTTTACAATATTTAGACAAGAGCTCTGATGTAAAGAAAAGAGGTTCTTCACGTCCTTATGATGGTTCTCTCCTGATCACTTGGGAAATTATTTTTAGTAAAATTAAAAATTATATAGTACAAGTAAATAATTTTATTTATATGTAATTTCTGATTTATATTATTATTTTAATTTAATCTTGAGTTATAAATATTGCTAGACAAAATGTTTTTAATTCATTATATATTTTGTGAATAAATCTTTTTGTTTTTATAGGAATGCCAACAGCTTAAAGAAAGAGAAAGATCTGAAAATTTATCAGACATAGTAAGAAACAATATCAATAAAGATAAAAGGAAATGCTTAAGTTTATTTCGAAGTTATGTTAAAGCTCTGAGCTCAAGTGAGTATTTATTTGTAATATGAAATTTGTTATTTTTTCTGAGTTCTGCAATATCAAAAATCACATTTTACCTCATTATAATTAAGATAACATAAAATAGATTCCTCAAAATAAGCAAAGCATTTTCTGTTGACAGCTTTTAATTTGTTCAGGGTTCGTAAAACTCCTGGAAACTTCTAGAAATTCCTGTATTTTGAAATTTTTTTAAGTGCCCTTTATATTTCTGGAATTTTTACTTACTCTGACCCATTTATTTATTTTAGAAAATATAATTTTTTGATTTTTTTGTTTTAAAATTTTCATTGAAATTGTTTGATAACCAAATCTAATATTAGTTGTTAATGTTACAACTAGATGCAGCACAATCAGTGTTAGATAATATTGATAACTGTTGACTAAAGTAAAGATCTAATTCAGACACATTAGTTTCATGATGATCCAGTTCAGTCAGGATCGAAAGTAGTATTTAGATTTATGTGTGTTAAATGAAGATCAATCACAAATAAGATTGTTGTGTGTGGTGCAATCAAAGAAGTGATTTTAATTGATTCTTTTTCTATTTGTTTCTGTCTCTTATGGTGTAAAAAATTCACTGAATGTTAATATTTAAATATAAAATTTTGAGTTAAAATATATTTTTTTGTCTTCCTTAATGAAAATTGCATGTAATTTAAATGAAAAGGGATGAATTTATTTATCATTGAAATAAATTATTTAATATGCCCGGTGGAAAGTGTTTTTTTTTTAACGATCAGTGCACCCTGAAAAAGCCATGCAAAAATTGGCTTTTGCATGCTTCAGAAAGAAATACTTTTGCTATGTTGTAGAACTTAAATCATTACAGCCAACTGTAAGATTTTCAAGATTGTATTGATGTGAAATTTGATCCTATTCCTCCTAGGTAGAATAGATACTTTTTATTTTAACTTACTCTCAAATAGACAAAATTGTCACTTTTGGAAAGCAGTGAATTTGCTTTTATTACTCTTTTATAGTCAAACATCTGTTAAACATGGGTTTTCTGTAAACAAAAAAATTTATGGCAGAAAATTTAAATAATCAATCGTGTGTAAATGCATCATTGATGATCATGTCTGAAACATAGGAGGTGTAACCTTTATGTTAATTAGCAGATCAATTTAATGTTGCTGTTGATGCCTGGCAAAAGTATAAATTATATTTAAATAAATTAAAACAGCACAAAAAAAGCTGAATACAGAAGCAAAGTAAAGAACACTTCTTGAAAAAAATTGAGGTACTGAAATTCATAAAGAAACATTTGAAAGATGACATATATGAACTTGAAAACTCTACAATAAGAATTGCTGAGGAAGCTAAAAGAACTGGTAAATTAACATTTATTGCAAAATCAAACACATGTCACTCTAGTTCTTCAGAGAAGCAACAATTATTACTCAGTATTAATAATGAATTAAAAGCAAAAGCTTTAGAGATGGAAAGTTATCATTTTCTAATAGCAATATTGTGTATGTATAAATAACAAAGAAATATAAAAATCTATTGAATGATTAAAGAAATAGAAAATGGATGTGAAATTGTATAATTTTAAAAGAGTTTAAAAGTAAGTGAAAGAAAAATTTAAAATTGCTTTTACTAAATAATAATTTAGAAACAGCTATCCTGGAAAAATTATCTAATTGTTGAATTTATTTTGTTTTGAGTAATTATATTTATTTGAAAAGAGATTGTTATACACATCTCAAAATACTTAAAAATTAATTGATAGAAATCTAATAAAAATGTTTAAAATCTTTAAAATTATCTATTTTATACAATGTGTAATTCAGTAGTATAAAGTATATTTATTACTTAAATAAAAAATTTTTGTGTTACGGGTGTAAATTCATAGAAAGCATTTGAACTAATTGTTAAATATAATTTGAATTTAAATAAAAGATATTCTCTTTAACTTTTACAATAATTTATTTCTGTTATTTTATACTATAATTGAAAAATATTGCATGTACAAAATTATATGTATATTTTGTTACCAACAATTTTTAAAATGAAATAAAACATGAATGTTGATGCCTCCTGGAAATTTTTATTTAACTCCTGAAAAACTTCTTAAAAATTCTGGAATTTGATTCTTGGAAATCTGTATGAACCCTGAGTATTATTTATTAAAGTTAGACATTATGTTATCAAAATCTGATAATATTAAAATGTTGCTTATGATGTCTATAAGAATAATCAGTTAATTGGTTAATCTGGCACTTTATGATTACATTTTAACAACAGGGATAATTATATGTGAAATAGCAAATAAAATTTCATTTTTTATAATTAAAAATTTTTTGATGTATTTTAGGTCAACAATATGACATGGCGAAACCTTTAATGGATCATATATTAGCTGTTATAAAGGATTCTTACACTAGAATTTCTTTTGGATTAGAATATACAGGTTTATTGCTAAAATATATTTTGTCCGATTTATTCATGTGTCTTCAAATTCCAGCCTCAAGTTTAGATGGTAAAATATTTATTATTCTTTCATTATAATTTAATTATGTACTATTTTATATTTTGTATTTTTTAATGAAAATTTAAAAATATGTAATTGCAAATTCATTTGATTATTTACTTAGATAAATATTTGTCTTATTTTTTAAATAAATGACTAATAAATGTATTTAAAAATATCAGATTATAATGAGGAAAAGAAAAATTTACTAATTTTTTTCTCTATTTAAATTATATATATGTATATTATTTTATAAGTAATACGATATGATTTAAGTTAAATTTATAAAATAATATATAAAACCATTTTTGTTTCTCCTACTAGATTAATTCATGCAATCAATATTTTATTTATTAATAACAATTACAAATTATTACTAATTTGAATATTGTTGTTAAATTTAATTTCCTTGTCATTAAAATTTTATATAGATATTAGGAATATTATAATTTGATAATTTCAAAAATTAGAAAGAGGAAAAGTGTCTGTTAATTCAAATTGAAAAAACGAAATGTATCTCAATGTTTTGTTTTAGTTAATAGTTTATTTAGTTAATAGTAATTTTAGTTTTAAATTTCAAATAAAAATGTTAAGTTATAGTGTATGTGGAACAATAACAACAATATTTCAATGATATTGCTGGATATAAATTTGAACAAATATCTAGTAGCAGTATTTTAATAACTTATTTACAAATCTTTAATATCCCATTTAAATAAAAAATTGTTTTTATATTATTTTATATATTAATTGTAATAGTGTTTTAAACACATATTTTGTAAAATCATGAAAGCAATCTTATTAATTAATGTTCTTAATTGGATTGAGATTAAATATGTGTTGTCTCCTTAGTTATGAACATTAACTTGACATTTGTTGGAGTCTTCTATTACTTTTTTGGATTTGTGTTATAGTGCAACTTTAGTTGGAAAACTATTCAGAAGGGGCAAAATCTTTGTTAGAATTTTAATAAATATCTTTTGTTGTTGATGAATATGTTCTTCTGTATTCATAGCTTGAAATCAAACCAAATTTACACCAATTTCATCCATCATAAGCATTTTGTCATCTAAATCATTTTGCAAATGACGAATTCCACTTTTTTTAAACACTATATATTTATTACTATTTTGTTCAATGGTTAGTTCTTTGTATAAAGAAATAATAATGCACAATTATTATATTTTACTGAGAAAATAGAAATTTCTCAAGTTTTGAAGTTTACATATTTTCTTTCAATTTATTTACAAATCAAAATTACCATCTTATGAATACTCTAATTATTGAGTTGCTGAATTTTTTTTAAAAAAAAGTATTTTTATTTTATTTAAAGTTGTTTTGTTTTCAAAAGAAAGTTTAGCAAATTTTATATAATGTTAAATTCGAAAGAAAGTTTAGTAAATTTTGTATAATTTTAATAAGTTGTATAAAAATTGGATGGTAAAAACTGGAAAAATTTAGTTATTTTAATATTTATTTTGCATTTTTATATATTTACAGATGCCATATTTATTTATTGCAAAATAATCAAAAAACCTCCTGGAGGATGGGATAGAAATCCTATTACTCAAGTATTGTTTCATTTGCTGACTGTGAGATTAAATATTGGTGTATTAGAGTCTTCTAAACTTCTTAAATTCTTTGAAGAAATATTCAATTCTATCAGGTACTTGTGTTCTTATATTTTTTATTAAAATTCTTCAGATATCATTTTTTCACAGACATTTTAAAATTATATGCTGAAATTAAGAAATACCTAAATGAAAGAAAACTGCTAATTTCAGATTCATTAACAAAATTTATTTACAATCAATTTTTAGACTGAAAAATCAAAAAACTGCATTAAATAGGAAATCGAACCTAATTAGCAGATTAACTGTAATATTTATGTTAAATTAACATTTCATGATACACCACATTAAAATAAAACTTTAAAATTAATTTCCTTGTTTAAAAATAAAATACTGAGTTAAAAAATAAATCAAATAAAAAGGGGTGCACTTAAAAAAAATGAAAATCTTTTGTAAATTTCAGTAACTTTTTTTTATTTTAGGCAATAATTGGGACAAAAAGATAGGAAGAGAAAATTTTGAAAATCATTAAAATGCACCATAAAAAATATTTTTGAAACTATTTATACTGAACTATTTGTTGTATTACTTTAATATTTAAATTGGATATTGAAAAAAATTTAAGTATTTGGCTGATAATAAACCAATTGAAAAATTATGATAAAATATTCAAGAAAAAATTGTTCAATAGATTAGAGATTTAGTTAATAAATTTTATCTTAACTAATAGTTAAGTACACAATTTTTCACTTATATTTCAGCAAAATAAAGATTTGATCATAGAAGTAATTCAAAGACCAACCAGCTATGACATGAATAAAAGAAGAAGCATTCAGCATATGTAATCAATAATTTTTGAACTTGACAAACCAAATGATTTAATTCGATACAATAATTTTCCTAATTTTGATCAGCAAAAACAATATAAAACAGCAACAAGTAATAAACAAGAATAATTTAACAAGACAGAATGTTAGAATTACTTCCATGTTTAGAATTGATACAAAACACATCACCAATACATTGAACTTCAAAAAATATAATATACTAAAAATTAGACTAGATTTATTGAAATAATTTTTTTTTTTATGTATTATAGGTTTTGTTCAACAGTTTTACATTATTCAGTTTGTCACTAATAACTCCTTAGTTTTCTGTTACCCTTCCCCCCTGATTTTATAATTAACTTAAAATTTTTTCAAACTATACTAAAAAAAAGAATTATTAAAATACTGAAATGTGGAAATATTTTTTAATAATAATCCATGAATAATAGTAAGACAATAAAATTAAAATGTATTAATTATAAAAAACAAAATTTCATAGTCTGAATATTCTATAAAAATATTGGCACAGTTAAAAAACCAAAAATTAATTTTTTGAAATATAAATGAATATGAAAGCAAACCATTTATGATTAATTTATTATTAATGTAAAACCGAATAATTCATTTGCATTAAAGATAAATTCATATTTCTTTCCATTCTTAATTAGAAGGATGTTTTTAAAGAAACTATAAATTGAACTAGTTTTCTGTTCATTTAAAAAAGAAGTTTTGCAGATTAGAAATTTAAAACAAGCAATGATAACTTAATTTACTAAACGATTAAATAAAAAGAGCATGTTTAAGAGCCAGGTCAGTGTATAATTTTATCTCTTCTGTTTGTGCATTAACAGCTTTATTTTCAAAAATGCAATTTTTAATCATAAATATATTAATGTTTGATTTCATTTGCACATTGTTAATTAAAATACTTTCATGGATTAATTATGGTTGTATAAAGCCAAAATTGCATGTGATATAAAAATATTAAATACTACAATTAAAAGTGTTTCAAAATCTTTTCAAAATTCAGAAACAAAAATGCTGAAGGAATTGACAAAATAGCTTGATAAAGGATTGAAAGAAAATTTTAAGTAAGTGTAAAAAAAAAAAAAAAAAAAAAAAAAAATGAGAGAAGCTGAAAATTTTTTAAAATGGCACTGTAACTGCATTGCCAATCACTTTAGGCATGGTTTGCATAATACTAAGGATGCAAGAGTTTGTAATTTTTCACAAAGCTGTTTTTTCAGAGAGAAAGAGGTTGTTTGATTATCCATCATGTGCCAATGTACCTGGTAACTGCTCCAGCCCCAGGAAGTTAATAAAACAAAATATGTAATTTATATGTTTCAGTTATCAATGCATAAGAATCACACAAATTTGAAGTAATTTTTTTTAAATATATTATGTATAATTACATATAATTTACTGGGATTTCAAATGTCTTAGAAACTTTTAGTGAAATCCAAATAAATTAATTTTTCTGTATTATTTGATTTATATGATAGTCATTGATGGTGGTAAAGAATTTGTGAATTTATTAAATTCTCCATTAATGTAATCTTAAATATATAAATTATAAATCTTTTAATTTTATTTTTCTAACATTTTCAGAGTCTACTAAATTATTGAAATTAAGTAAAGCATTTGTAGCAAATTTTGAAAATTTATCTTTTTGTGTTTCAAAAATATATATCTTTTTACAGTACATTCTAATTAAGTTTGCTTAATTTTTCTGCAAGAAACACAAATTCATACATTTTATTAATTATATCCATTGAGAATACTCTATTATTTTTGTACATAATTTTTGTAAAGTTTTAGACGTGACATTTTTTGTTGTGATTGATTTAAATTGAATGTATTTGAAATTACACTGTATAATTTACTACTGTAAGTATGATATCATATTGTTAAATAGTAAAAAATCTATAAAATGTATTTTTGGAGAAAACATTTATTAATAAAGTAAGTAAAATCATTGTTTTCATTTTCTAATTTTTAGATACATGTATTAAAATTACAAAGAGACATTTTTTTTCCTCTTTAGAATTTTACTTTGTATAGATATTTCATACAATTTTCATTCTATATGAAAGACAAATTTATTTTAAACGATTGAAAAGAAATACTAAAAGAAAAATATTCATGTTAGGTAGCAAAATTATTTCTGAAGAAGGATGGTACAATATTTAAGAAAAATGGCGCCAAAAAGTTAAAAGCTGTACAGAAATTTAGCTTCAGGATAAATGCCAGATTAAGTTAAATCATAAATGTTACCTCTACAATTGCAAACCTACGTGTTATATATGATATATCAATTATGAAAAATGAATAAAATGAAAGCATTACATTTTATTCATATTTCATAAGTAAATTATAGGTGAGAAATATTGATGATATACCAAAGTTCATAAATATTCTTATGTTTATTTATTTATCAAATTGAATGAAAGAAAGAATTTTTACTATTTCTAACAAAAGTAATCACAGTAATCATGTGAAGCTTTCCAAATAAGTTTTTTCTCTGTTTAAATCAAAAGATTTAGCAAACTGTAATTTAAAATAATTTCTTTAAATAAGAGTCATATGTGTCTTATTACTATACAATCTATTTACTTGGGAACCTAATTTCAGTATTTTATATCATATCTTAAATCATGATATTAATGATGATATTTTCATTGATTTCCATGTTTTCCAATTTGGCAAACTAAAGAAATATACTTCTATTTTTGAAGAGCATATGAACTCTGCACTGTTAAATATGTAACTGTTAAACACATTAATGCTGCAGCTAGCTTATCCATAAATTATGGTATTTATTATAATCAAAGTATGTAACTGATAAAGATTTATGAAAAGTGATTTTTGTTGTGGGAGATTATTATATTTAGGAAATCAAAAACACTTAAATGAGAAAATCTTATATACATGCATGTATGAAAAAGGGATTTTAATTCTTGGTAACTCTTTATTCAACTAATTATTTTGTTTTTATTTATATTTTTTTTCTGAAAAAATAATATTTTGCATTGTATATAGAATGATATAGAGATTCTGTTTTTTCCATTGTGCTGACAAAAAAGCAAATGTAGTTTATACTTTTGTTATTATTTAAGCTTTAACATTATAAGCTATTTAACTGTGTAAGCAATTGAAATTATTTTTTATAAAATGATTGATAAAATAGCTAGTAGACATTTTATTTATTGATATTTATACCTTTGCTTATAAACATGAATTTATAATTGCTTTATAGGTTAGAAAAAGCAAGTGGACATCATGAAAATCTTCTAAAGTCTTTATTGCTAATTTGTCAAAACTTGAGTTGTGATTATCGATTGAAACTTTGTGAACTTGGCGAATCTATTCTTCCCTCTATAATGCA
Organism: Latrodectus elegans; assembly: GCA_030067965.1. Lineage (NCBI taxonomy): Eukaryota > Metazoa > Arthropoda > Arachnida > Araneae > Theridiidae > Latrodectus > Latrodectus elegans. Next base: position 98,680,431 of record CM057819.1, read on the forward strand.
GTTGTGGAAAACTCGTCCACCAGAAAAGTGTCAAGTTAGTTAGGCATTCACATTTTCAATTAAAATTTTATATATCTCTTATTTTATTATTTATTTATTTATTATAGAAATCTGTAATTAAATTTTTTACACTTTTATTTTAAATTGAGGAAAATAAAATCATAAAAGAAATTTTTTTTTTAAATAGATAACCAAATTTTATGCTTTAAATGCTTTATTAATAAAAGTATTGTTTGTTGTATATTGGGACTAATGCTTTATTAAGACTAAGAGAAAATTAATCTTAGTATATTAAATGATTATTTTTATTTGAAAACTAAAATTACATATGTATGTAGTAGGTATTTTTTAAAAATTGCATTTAAATAGTTTGTTGAGAATTAGGCTAAATACTCAACAAACTATTTTAGAGCTTTGTATGATATAATTCCAAAACCAATAAGCAAGTTTCTAGAAACAAGGCTGCAGCAGTATAAACAGCACATTTGAGCAGAGTAATTTGAAAAAATTTTAATTACACTGAAATGACTTCAAAATTTACACTGCTTGAAATCACTTTAAACATTACAGTCCAAAAATCTTGATCCAAATTTCATATAAATAGAATTACAATAAATATAAACTACAAATTATAAAAAAATATATAAATGATAAGAAAAATTTTGAAAATAGATTTATCTTTATTAATCTATTTATAGATACTCTTTAAAAAAATTCTAAGCATAGCATTCATATTGGAAAACATATTGTCATAAGGTATAAACAGCACAATGGAATGAAAAGAAAAAATTTCCTTGTTTTACTTAAATACTTACTTATAAAAATATTGTTAACAACCTGTATATATCATACATTACTTCCAAACTATAATTTTTCACTATTAAAATTGTTCGTTTATTCTTATTAGAAATTCTGGTTTAAATTAGGATTTGAATAGTCCATGCCTTGGTTTTCACATATATCGTCTTGTTGCACAATCTCTTTTTTCTGAGAATACTATTTCAGGATCTTTGAATCCTATTATTATTAATAGTATTTTTATTAATTTACATTCATTTCTTATCCACTTTGAAAATTGCAATAGAAATTTTGATTTTTTTAAGTGCACTTAAATGCTCCATTGCTTAAAATATCACTTTAAAATATGTAAAATGGACAGTTTCTTCCCAGAAATTATGTTTTCATTTGTAGCAGGAATAAGACTAATACATGCATAGTAATTTCTTTGTTTTATATTTAAAATTAGAATTAATCTGGAATTAAAAAGAGTTTGATTTTAATTTTATATTTTAGAAAAAATATCAGAAGAAAATTCCTGAAAATAAAAATATTTGATTTTCAGGAATTTTCTTCTGATATTTTTCTTATGAAAATAAAAATATTTGATTTTCAAAAATTTTGTTTCAAATACTAAATAAGAACATTTAATTTATAATACAAATAAATTTTCTGTATCAGATAGGTTTTTTACAATCAATTTTACTTAATAAGATATTTTATTCTCTTCCAAATTCATTGACAACTTTTTTATTCAGCTTGATTAATAGTACCATAATTAGAATTTTTTTAGAGTCCTCCAAAATATTTAAGTCTAATCAATCATTTAATTTTTGTTATTTTAGTTTCTTTAATATAACAATATCTTGAATTTTTGTTCTGTATTCTCAATATTTTTTATGCAAAAACTGGTGTATTTATTTATATAGAACATAATAATCGTACTATCATTAGTCAATTATTTTCTCAAATTGCTTGTCATGTAACCATTTTTATGTCACCAAAATTTTTGATAATTTTAGAATAATGAGGCATAATTCTTACATAACAATGGTGTTTAATTTTACCTTATTTTATTCTCGCCTTGTCAATTTAGAAATTTTTAAGCAAACTGTCTTCATTATTTTCTGAATTTGAATTACGATTAGTCTTAATTTTCCTTAAAATATTTATGTTTACTGAAAAATTTTTTCATAATTTATTTCATTTGTTCTTTACATTTATTGATTCTTCATTAATTGATAAATCTCTGGCACAGCTTTAAGGTAGTTGATTTCATTTCTGTACCATGCCACTTTTTTTTACACCAAAACTCAAAATAATTAATACACAAGAACATGAGCAATACCTAAGAGACTCTAATATCAAAAATATCAATAAAAGGTAAATTTAGAAGTCTGGAAATTTTAACCATTAGAAAATAGTTGGCAATAAATGCAGCTACTGAAGGTCTGGAATACATTTAAAAAAAGAGAATGTTTCTACATTGTTTTAAAAATAACCAGGTCTTTAAGAGCTAGCAGATGTGCTTGCTGGTTAAAAGAATTTTTCATAAAATATTTTCATTATGTAATATGATTTATGATCATTCAAATCTTTGATGGAAATGTAATTATCTGGAAGCTTATCACTTGGCATATAATCTGTTTAATAATAGTACATAGTAATAAAAAGAAGTTTATTTTATGATCAATTCTTTCACAAGATTATTTTCTTTACGATGATTATGGAATTTTTTAATACAATAATGTCAGGCATTAATTAATTGAATATTGAAAATTAGTTCCAGGTACACGCAGATGTTTACCAAGTCCTGAGCATTAAAAATCTAGGCTTCATCTTTGAGAGCCCATTAAGGGTTGATATATCTTTATCAATTGAAAATACATATAGCAAATAATGGGTACCATAATTGTATATTGTATAAATCATATATTGTATAAACATTGTATAAATCAACAAAATCAATCCATTATTAAAAGTGTGGTGAAATTCCTATCTGGTTATGAAAACTTTGTGAATTGGAGACGTTACCATGTTAATCTGTGACATCCAAAGTGTTCTTGGTGTGGTGTGGTGTAGATGTGGATAATAGGTTACCAGCTCAAGTATGACATAAATCACCTAACTATGGTTTGAAATTACAAAATGTGGTGACAGACGAATATTCCAAACCAGTTAACCTTCGGATATAGTCTGGGGCTTTCCTAGGAAAGATATTGAAATATACTTGTTTCTAACCAGCTGATTTGCACTCACATATTTTCAATTACCAAAAAATTTTGTTATAACTAAAATATAAGCTGTCATAAGATAAACAAATTAAAACCACAGAAAAATATTTTTTTAAATCGTTCATTTTCTCTTTTGATTTTACATTTTTAATTTTATTAAATATATTTTATATAATTTTGTTTACTATAAATTCTTATAAATAAATTTAATTTCTAAATATAAATGTAAAGCATTTTGAGATATAGTAAGTATTCTGGTTAATTTTTAAATTTATTTACCATTGAATTTTTTAAAGAAAGTTCACAGAATATTTATTGGTTACATTAATAATTTTGCGTAGTAATGAAGATTCAGTTTGTAAAATAAAATTAAAACTAAAAATATTGAATTGTTTTTTTTTAAATTTAAAATGACATTTTGTATTTCCTGTATATTATTATATTGATTAAATAATTAAAAAATTTATATTTTAATTTATTTTGTGAAATTGACCCCAAAACATACATCAAGTATATTTATATATTTAAAGTGTAATCAAACTCACATACCTTGGATTATGCTTTATTTATTTCATTTCAGTTTTTTAAATAGTCACAAGTCTTTGAATAAAATGTTGATCAACCATAAAAATCATAGAATGACAAATTAATATGTCTTTTAAACACATTTATTTTTTTACTTTTGATGCTATTCATATTGTTAAAGGTAGTATAAAATATTTGTATCATTTCTTTCATATCATTTCTAAATTATGGATATCATAAAATTTATTTAGGGCCACCAAATCTTTTGTGGGAAAATAGGTTGTAGTATGCTTGAAAGAGATAAAAGAAATAAATGCAGAACTATATAATAAAAGTGTTTTTTTAAAACTACTTTGGGTTATTTATTAAATGAACTTTTTAAATCCTGTTCTACTGAAATTGATTAAAATTTTATATAAATTAGGATTTTCTTTAAATTTCTTACTTTTTCAAATTTTATCAGTTTTTTATTATTTTTTTAAAGTTATTTAAATAAGACACTTAGAATTCTTCTTTTGGATCGAAACTATGATGCTGATAAAATATCAAAGTAAAATGTAGAATTAAAAAAAAAAAAAAAAAACTTTTTTTTATCTTTTTTTTTTTTTTTTTTCTTTTTTGGTTTTGGATTCTAATTTTTGTAATTTTTATTTCATAATATATTCTCTTAATTGTTTTCCAGGAGTTAATGCTTGAATTTATGAGCTTCCAATTAGCTCTTCATAATCCTAAAGGTGTGACTTCCGAAGAGAGTGGAGCTAGAGCTAATGATTGGTCATCTTGGAAAAATCTTTTATTAAATCTTTATAAATTAATGATAACAGAAATAATGGAAATATGTGAAAAAAATAAATATTCAACTAAGTAAGTAATTAAATATATAAAATTATTTAATTTTATATATTAATTTAACATATAAAATTATTTAATTGTTTTTAAAATGTTTTAATATTATAAAATATTGGACATAATTGAATTTGGTTATGCTTATTTATTCTATCATTGTAAATAAATACAACTTTCTTTTAATGTTTACATTTATTTTAGTGCATTTAAAAATTTTATCTTTTATCAGCAAAGAAACTATCTTGAAACCACTATTTATTTCTGTTACAACTGAAGTATGTGCTCAAGTTTTTCTCGATTCTGTTGGTGCTCTGGATGTAACACAAGCCTCATTTCTCAATGAATCTTCAGTGCCAACCAAGAAACGACGAATTGAAGTTTGTTTCAAAACTTTAACAGATGCTCTTGCTTCATCTAAAATTGTTCCATGGTGATGTTTCTTATTGTTAATATTTAATTAATAATGTACCAAACTTTTTGAAAATAGAAAACATCAATAAAATAATAAGTAGAAAAAATATACTAAAATTAATATTATTCTACTTTGAGAGATAATAAAAAATCAAACTTTTATTGATGACAGTGATACCTAATTAATAATATAACAATTCAAAAGTTCAAATAAAATTTACAAGATTAACTTGTTTCAAAGGAAAGCTATTATAAAAAGTAAATCTGTTCTGTTTAAAGGATAAATATCTTCTGTTAATGGATTTTTTAAAAGGAATATTAAAATTAGTAATTTTTCTCCTATTTTGCATTTTTTCATTCATAATTATTTTGCTTTTTTAAAAACATTTGTACATAATTTTTTTAAATATAGTTTAATAAATTGGAATAGACCTTTTAAACATTTAAAATTAATTTTCTATAGGTTACAAGTGATATCTGCCTTTTTAGTTAGACATTCTGATGTTATTTCTGTATCAGAGGCTGAACATTTGTTAGATACTCTTGTTGACATAAATTTATCATGCAATCAGTAAGTTTGATCATAATAAAAATGTTGTTTAAAAAGTTTTTAATAATAATTATATAAAAATTAAAATATATTTTATTTCCATAAAACATAAGATTAATTTAGAATTTCAAAAATAATTTACCATCAGAAATAATCTTTTTAAGCAATGAATGCATTTCATAATAATAATGCTTGCCTACCACTTTATTAGTAATAGAATATGTTAGCATTTATGTTGATTTCATAAAATTGACTTATAATTAAGTATAATTATAAGTCAATTTAATTATTTAATTATAATTAAGTATAATTATAAGTCAATTTTATGAATTAAATATATTTTTTAAAGTTTTACTTAATTTTGAAACTTTATGTTATTGAAAAATGTTTAACTGTCAAAATATTATATCATTGAAAAATGTATTAATGTTTTTATAATTAAACATTTGTTTTATTATTTGAAGAATACACTTAAGTCTAGTTTTAGAATGCTAAGTATTTATTTTTTCATTTTATTAAAAAGGAAGCATGGTACTATTCAATAAATTAAGATTAGATTAAAAAATATGTATGTATGTGTATATTACACATACATCTTTACATTTTTATGCATATATAGTTATACAGTAGACACTTACGTTTTTATAAATTGCTCCCTACCTTGGCACTATAGGCACAGTGATAATTTAACTCCTATTTAAGAACTAAAATTTTGAAAAACCTCTTTCTTGTGAACTTTTAATTTTAAAAAATAGTTTTCTTTTGCGTTTTTTTTATTTTTGATGGGATATTTTTTCAACTTATTGATTCCTTTTTATAAAACACCTGAAATTTTTATTTGTTCTTGATCCATAAAGGTACATATGCAAGTATTGTGGGAATAGTTGAAAACACATGGATATCAGATGTTTGATGAGTAAGAACTGTGGTGTCAAGCTCAACTTCTGTGTTTTAGGAATGTAAGAATACAACCAGGGGTAAACATTCTGCTCACCTTCCCATTCTTTACAATATAGAGTGGGGAAACACCTTTTAAAAGTTTTTGCTCTCTTGTGTTTTGTAGTTAGTTTTGTTTCATTTGAACAACTCATTTTATGAAGTTTGGTTTGTTTTGAAAAATTGACTCAATTGTCTTCAAAATGTGTCGCCTTGAAGAAATAAACATGTTTGTCAGCTAAAGTAAAAATAAATTCTGAAAGTAGACAAAAAATTGTCAAAAAGGAACAACTTTTTCACAATTTTAAAATTCTGAAAGAATCCTTGAAAAAGAAACAGTTCCAGCAAAAGCAAACTATAACTTCTTTCTCTCTACATATAGCTGCTGCATACATACAGTTCTACATACAGCTACTGCAGACATTTGTAGGAATGACGGCAGAAAATCACTGCTTGAACCTTGAGCAACTGTCTGAACCTGGTCTTTGAAAAATTCCATCTAAATGTTCTTTGAACTTGCTGAGCACATGAAAGTTGCAGGATGCCATATTGGGTGGGAATCTATGGTAAATGCTTTCATACTCCCCATGTGAAACAGCAAAGCTAATCCTGTGCTGTGCTTGCCTTGTGATGTCAGGCATTGTTGTGTAAGAGTACAATGCCTTTACTTAACTTTCAATGTTGCTTATTTTTCATAGTTTTGCTCCAAACCACTTAGTGTTTCACAGTAGCATATTAATGGTTGTGCCTTTCCACTTAAATTCAGTATAGACAACTCCTTCATAATGGGGGAAAAAGAAAGAAAAAAAAAACAGTAACCATGATTTTACCTGGTGATGAGGGAACTTAAGATTTTGTTCTCACAGGTGATGATGTGTGTCTAATTTCTATCGACACTTGCTTCCTTTTTTGCATGAAGTGTTGCACTCATGTCACAAGATCATAATGGTGCTGCTTAAGAAATCATTCCATCAGCTAAATGATATTGAAGGAAGTCCAGGAATGTGGCAAACCTTGCTACTTCTTTATATAAGAACTTTGTGGAAGAAAATTCAGCAAAAATACGAAGAAATATATAAACTTATATATTGATTTCTTTTCATTGTAAATCTGTTAGTATAAGTAAGTAGCATTTAATTTAGTATTGCTAACATAAGTTATTTGTTAGCGGTATAAGGAATTAGTTATAATAATAAATATAATAGTAGTAGTATAAGAATCGAAAGTTAAATCAAGATGCTTTTAGATTGTTTTTTCTTTTCATTAAAAAACATGTATCAATTTTATATGTGTAATATCTTTTAATTTTTTGTTTAATCATATGTAAAAAAAGCTAATTCTTTGTATTTCAGATTTGAAACCAAGAATTATTTACTTTATTGTTTTCAATCATTTGTTCAGACATTTAGTACTAGGAAAGTATCTGAATACTTGAAGCCAAATTTTCAGTGGCAACGTTTATGGGATATTGGTGTGAAGTATGTATGACTAATCATAAATAAAAATAAAATACCTTATTAATATTTTAATTTACATATATGTTATTGTAGTTTTTATCTTATAAATTTAAAATACAAATTCTATATTTTGAATTCAGTTTTTCTTTATTGTACTTAAGTTTTTCTCATAATGAAGTCTGAATATTATGAAATAAAATCTTCCAACATTTATGTATATATATTATATGGCTTAATATAAAGAGATATATAAAATTTTTAATATTTATGAAGTAAAAATGTTATACATGTTTTTAAATTACCCCCATAAAATATTTATAGTATAGCGTTTATTTTTTTTTAACTTTAACTTGAATAGTAATAATAATAATAAAAACTGTGATTGGAATCTTAGTTTTTTTTTATTTAAAATTATAAGGAATATGAGATTTAATATTTTATTGGATCTTCATGCTTATCTCTGGATATTTAGTAAATATTTTGTATTTTTAGAGTACATTTTATATGATAAAATTTTAGGTAATTAAACTCCTGGATTGTCATTTTTCTTGTTTAGAAAAAAATATTAAATTAACTGTAAAATTCCATGTTTAATGGATCAACAGTTGTATTAAAAAGTTTTTAGCTAAAATACTTACCTGTATGAGTGCTATGATTACTTATATATTTTGGAGATAGATATGGTTTGAAGTCCATAAACATATGCTTAATATGCTGGATTATATTTAATTTCATAAAAAAAAAAAAAAAAAAAAAAAAATGTGAATAAAAATCTAAATAGGAATAGGAAAAAATTGCTTTTTAAGTTTAAAAATTTTTCCTGCATGAACAAATGATAATTTAGAAAATAAATCGGAAATATATGCTTAAATGAATTAAATAGTATTTATCATTGTCAGTTTTGTAAGTACCATAAATATTTTTTATTTTATATATTAATGTATGAGGAAATATTTAATTTTATTTCATTAATTGTAGAAATATACAAGAATTCATATTTTTAATTAAAATATGTTTCTTAAACTTAAAAGATTTTTTAAAACTAATGCGGTTATTAAAATCAAATAAGTTCTTGTCTTTTCCAGAGATCTGTATAAAAAAATGCAATCTTAATATAGAAAAAAATGAAAATTTTAAATAATAAAATACTTCATTATTTCTAATTTATGTTGTTATAAAGGATGGAATAAAGCCAATATAAATGTTTTTATTAAAAAGGATTTCACTGATTAAAAATGCTATCATCTAAGTCAGATCTAGATGATAGCATTTTTAATTATATCATATTGTAAAATAAAGGGCATAAGAAATTTTCCTAATCATTGCAGAAAATAGACCATTTTGGAGAAATCTTCAGCAGGTTTTCTTTGCGCATTCTAAGAAATCAGGCCAAATATGCTGATGATGAAGATATTGCATTTATAGTGCCACATTTTTATCAGATTTTAAAAGAAATGAAAATTTTGATATTTTAATTGAATTGATATTTTTGAACAGGAAGTTAAGTCAAAGCTCTGGATATTCTTCCTAAAAGTTTGAGCAGTTGATAAAAATTCAATATCAAAGTTAAATATTAAAAAAAGAAACAACTTTTAATAAATTATTTTTTTAGAATTTATTTACTTCATGAATTAAAAAAGAATTCATTCTTCTTATCTACCAAAATTGCCCCATCACCTTCAAACGTGTATCTGAAACATGAGAATTAATAATAATATTTAAGAAACAATTCTATTTTCAGAGAATTGAAGATATGATTTTGAAAATAGTCTTTTTTTACTCTGATATGTATTTTCTTGTTAACTTTTTTAGATACATTTTGATTATAAAATAAACTTTAAAACAAGGTATATTTGTCCAATTAATTTTTAATGATGCATTTATTTAATAAATCGATTGTATATTCTTGTGAGTGTATTTATTCTTATATAGATTTTTTTATTGTTTCAAATATCACATTTCCATATGAGCTCAAATGGAGGCTGAATGGTTAGTTGGTTACCCTTTATATCAACACACACAGCTTCTAGGTTCAAAGCCTACTTTGATCTGGATTTTTGTTGTGGCTTCTTTAAGCTGTAATTCAAAATTGAATTAGCCTCACGTGTAAAAAATGAGCATTTAGTGCCAATTGAAATTATATTCTCAGATATCTTGGAGATTAATTTTAGATTCTCTAATTTAAGTTTATTTATAATACAATTTTATCAGAAAGTTAAAAAAAAATTTTCAATATATTCATACAATTTAAAGTTAGTTAATTTTGTCTATTTAGTTAAATGCTAAATAGACAAAATTATCATATATATATATATAATTCGATCATATATATATATATATATATATATATATATATGATCAAAACATTTAATAAATTTATTTACAGATATTGTTTTTTTTTAACTTTTATAAAATTTACTTAAATATTTAATGATTCCAGTTTATGTTTTTCGTAGATCAATTGCACTTATGAGTCAGTGTCATGAAGCTGGTCATAAACTCCTGACCTCGTTATTGAATAGCAAGTTAATTACTCCTAAACAAGAATTTCATGCTTTGTATATTCCAGGTAATATAATTTACATGTAATTTATTGTTTTTTATAATTTTTAGAAAAAAATTTAGATTTAATTTGTTGCTAAAATATATTAAGATAATTAATACATAACAATATTTCACAAATATAATTCTTACAAATGTAATACTCACAAATATAATTTACTATCTTAAAATATTTAAATAATTGTGAGACAAAGCAGAATAACATTTTATACTGGGAATTAATATTTTATTTCTGATTTAGATTACTTTGTTTATTTGCGAAGAATTTTGAATCTTAAAAGATTTTTAATCATTTTAATTTCATATCAAACTGGATTTTAGTTCGACAGATATTGAAATACAATATTACTAATTTACTGATTACATTGTAATATTGTAAAGCTAAATATTAATATCAGTCTGTATACAGCCGCCCATCTGTCTAGTAATCAGCTTGCCTAACTGTGGATAGGCAAGTGGATGTGGATGTCCTGGGTTCGAATCCCAGTTTGGGCATGGATGTACTTTCTTTCTTTGTCTTTTCCTTGTATGAACAAATAATGAATAGTAGTTTACCTTATAAACAGGTACCTATGGCATGTGTGTACTGAGGAAGTCAGACTCCACACCAAAATATGGTTCAGTTGGAAAAATGTAGTAGCACACCTCAAATTGCCAGCCTAGTTAGCACAAGACAACAAAAATCTGTATACTTAAATTTGAATTAGATTTTAAATGCCATAAAAACAGAATTAAAATAAATTAATAAAAATATTATTATAAAAAAATACATATTATCTTTAAATTTAAATTTTACCACAGTCAAAAATGTAGTGTTTTCAAATTAATTTTGTATGATTAATTAATTAATTAATTAATAATAATAATAATATAAAATTGTATGAATAATTATTAATAATGATAACTCATTATTCATTCATAATGAAATCATTGTGAACCATTACAGTTTGTATCAATAAATGGTATTTATCTCTCTGGTTAGTTTTAAATGTTTTACTTACAAAACTGAATGTTATTGATTGCTAAAAACTATTGTCTCAAGTCTTATGTATTAAAACTAAAAGTACATAGAAATTTCTTTTATCTCATCTTAATTTCTCTTAGTTGAAAAAATCTTTCACACTCATTTGAATATTTCTAATTTTTATATTAAGTAATGTTACTTAAGTAGATAATGCAGTTTTATTAAACATGTGTATAAGTGTATTCTAATCAATGTTACAGGTTCCAGTAATCGTGTGACACTGTCTTCACTGAGAACACTGGCCTCTTATCTTAGAAATTTTTATACTTATCGTTCAAATGTTATTTATACTGAGAATGGTGTTGCAGATTATGAAAATCAAATGCTTGAATGGTTATTTTCAAAGACAGGTGATGAAATTTCTGTTTTCCAAATTCTTTCTGAGGACACTGATGTATTGGCTTTTGAAGTGTTTTCCCAGATAACCGCCTATTTGTGTTTACAATCTTATGGAAGTATGAAAACTTTAGAATTGAATGCTGAATTTCAAGGTAACTTGCTATTATTTTTTCCAATATAAATTGATTATGCATTTAGTATAAATGTGTTCATGAGGATTTTCAATGTATTTCTTTTATTAAAATAATTTTTTTATATATGCATTATAAAAATTGCTTTTGTTTGCATTTTATTTGAAAACTTTTCAATTATTTACATTTCTGTTGTTATTTTCATTTAATATGATAAATTTATTTGTCTATGTAAACATTCTAAATTATGTTATTTTTAAATCAGTTCATGTTGTTAAAAAAATATCTTATACTCATTCATTGAAAATATTTTTTAATAAGAAAAATAACTATCATACAAAACATATAGCCATTTAATGATAATTATCAGAGAATATCTGATATTCTATTGGATACAGAAAACCCTTTATTTAATTAATTTTGATTATTGTAATTAATTTTATACTTTTTATTACAATATAAGTTTGTTTCAATATTGAATAATAAAAATTTAAAATAATTCTTTTTTTATTAAGTAGCGATGAATTATCTTTTCAGTCTAATAAGTTATTCTTGAATAAAAATTATAAGAAATTAAAATATAAATAATTATAGGCCTGTGCATTGGAAAAAATGTTTCTTTAGCTTGCTAAACTCACAAGTAAGTTACACTAATGTTAAAATTAGTTGATATTAATTCAAGGTATTAAATTTTACTACACTTACAGTAATAGCTCAAATTTTGTTAATATATAAATAAATATTAAAATTAATTTGCATTTAGTACTAAATTCACAAGTGTTAATAACAGTTATTTTAATTTATACTTTTTAACCAAAATTATTATTTTGCAAACTCTTGTCTTTAGAAATACTTAATGGAAAATATTACAACAGAGATAGGATTGGGATGTGTGAAGCGCATTGTTTATTATTTCCATCAAATCATATTTACCCTAAAATGAAATACTTTACTTACAGGATGATTTGTAACATATTCTATTTTCTGACTATATATATATATATATATATATATATATATATATATATATATATATATATATATATATATATATATATATATATATATATATATATATATATATATATATATATATAAAATTTGTACTGAAAAACTGAAATAAATAAAAATATGTCTTAGCTAAGCAATTTTTGAACTTTTCTTTAAAGAAGAATAAATATTACCTGAAAATTAGAAATGAAAATATTACTTGAAAATAATTTAAAGAAATAATTATTTGAAATAAATTTATTTGGTGTTAAATGAAAAATTCATTCTCATTATGTAATGAAATTATTTTTCTGGTAGGAAAGTATGTGTACTGTAATTTTGGGACTATACATATAGGAGTTTTAATGAAAATAAAAATTTAATGTATTTTCTGCTAAAAGTATTTTTTATTATTAAAAACATTTAACAGTTGTATCAATTTCTGAAGAAAAATCTCAGTAGCAGATATTTTTATTGTCATCAAAATGGTACAATCAACAAAAATTTAAAATGCACTGTTTCTATTGACATTTATGTTATATAAAGTTTCTCTAGTTTTAAATTGGAAGAAAATTCTGTGAGATGGGCAAGCATAGCAAAGTGTGACTGAATTTAAATATCTTGGTTCAACTATCACAAAAAATGTAATAAACTTTGAGATAAAGGCTAGACTATCTGCTTGAAACAGATGTTATTTTTCAATGATTAAGTTATTTAAATCATCTGTGCTCTCAAGAAGATAACAGATAAAACTATTTTAATTTATACAGCCAAAACTTGCACTGCTACTCAGAAAGAAGAAAAATTGCTTATTACCTGTGAAAGAAAATGTGGACCAATTAGCAATCGAGATATATGGAAGATAAGGTGTAATTCAGAATCAAGTGAGCTCAGTAAAGTAAAAGATACAGAGTAAATATAATAAAAAAATTCAATACTCAGATATCTGGGTCAAATGAGGGATGAAAGAATAATGAAGAGAATATATGAAGGAAAACTGGAGGATAAAAGAAAGATTTGGTTGGATGACTTGTAAAAGGATTTGCAGAAAATGAAGATCAACATTTGTAAGAATAAGCTTAAAAATTGAAAAAAAGGGGATATATTTGGCGAAAAAGGCCAAAATTATGCATGAATTGTAGAGCCAAGTAGTAGTATTTGTAACTACCTTCAAATAACTGAAAAGCAAAATTTGAATCCTTTTTATAATGATCATATAGACTACAAGATGAATGTGATGATACTGTTAAATGCAAAATCAAACTTAAATTATTAAAATAACTTCAATTATTTTAAATTTTGTCGAAAGTGTTAACCTTATAGCTTCAGGTTGTTCCAAGTTTTACAAGTTAAAGCACTTCTATTGTCTAAGGTTAATCAATGGGCAAAATTTTAGTTCACTGGGTTTCTTGGTTTCTTGTTTGAGGAAAACAATGAAAAAAATTAGGTTGATTATTGCTGTAAATAGATCCAATGTTAAAGTAAACAGAAAACATATTTTTAAAAAAATTTTGTTCATAATTGCAACTACGATCAAGCTATGAAATTATTACTCTCTCTCTCTTTTGATTGTGAAATTAAAAAATTGTTTTCTTTTTTTACACAAGGCTATTCAAAGTTGCATTTTAAAAGGTTTATTTTTTGCAATTTAATATAGAAAATAATACTGTCTTAATTTAAACAATATATCTTTTTTAGATCTGGGAATAAGGTAAAATGTATTTTATTATAAAGTCAAATTTGTACCATTTTAAAAGCATATTTCTAAAACTTAATTTTGAGTACACCAAATAAATGTCTACAAATTTTCAGTTCTCTAGGGCTTTTTCAATCTGAAAATAAAGGAAAAATGTATTTCAAATTCACACAACTTGGAAACAAAATGATTTTTTTCTTTTTATTTTGATGAAGCATAAGAAATAAAAGCTAAAAATTTCAAGATTATAGACTTACAATTCCAAATGTAAGAAAAATCTACGATCAATTTAGAATATTATTAAGTTGAATTAAAAAAAAAAAAATCTCAGTAGACTTTTTCTTATCTTGTGAACTTATTTACTTATTTTGTGATCAAATTTCAGCTTTTAAAATATTTTTGATGAGTAAATTTTGTAATAAAATAGCAAATGTCATTTTAAAATGAAATGTGAGAGGACTCTTAATTAAATCATGACCAAGATTTTGAGTGTGTGTTTTAGAAGTATACTTTTATATAATTAAAATTATCAAATTTTGGGAGATTGTATCAAAATTAGTTGTTAAATTCAAAAAAGGATATGAACCAAAAATTGTCGAAATCGTTATCAAAAAGTATAATATTGTAAAGGAAGAAAAAAAAACTTAAAATATCAAATATCACTAATTCATATAGAAAGAATATAAAAAGAACAAACAAAATTATTTACACTTTTTTCATAAATTTCCTTAAATTTATAAGAATATATATATATATATATATATATATATATATATATATATATATATATATATATATATATATATATATATATATATATTGCTATTTCAGTTACTTTTTCTTAAAATATGTGTTGGTTTTTATTTGTTTAAATTAGACAAAAAATGTATGTACCCAAAATGTTTAAGATTAATTTTTAATAATTATGTGTATTTTATTTGTATTTTTATATATGATTTTGTATTATTATAGTTTAATTGATTTCTTTATATATTTTATGTTTTATCTTCCCATTTATATAAACTATTTTGTGGTATTAGTAAGATTTAAAAAAATTATTGTTATTTTGCAAAACAAGTTATCAATACAAAGGAAACTTTGTTTTAGATAATATGCATTGGATTAATAAAATGGAAGAACAATTGCTGGAAATAACTTTTGATTTCCCATTAAGACATACAAAAGATATGAATAAAACAGATTTTCAGATTCAAGAAACCAATTCTGTTCTACATCCAGTGCTGTGGGAAAAAATTTTGAGTTATTTTATAGAAGCTTCAAGCCATTTATTTGAAGAACAGACCTGTAATCAAGTAATGACACTTTGTCTCTTTCTTAATGCATATATTGTCTACTTAATTTAAACTGAAATGACATATGTAAATTTTGATCTGCAGGAAAAATATTAAAAGAATGCACCGCAGTTTTGCTATGGCAAGAGACAAAAGAATTAATTTTAACATTACAGTAAAAAAAAAATCTATATTAAATTTCTTTTGTATTTTGTCAACTTTTTTTTATTAAATATGTATTTCAATATATATCTTTTCTTAAATTTAGTTTTCTTCTTAATTTATAAAAGAAAAAAATTAGTTATGTATGGGAAATGATTTTTATGGAGACATTATCATTCATTTGTTAGAAGAAAATATTTAGTTAAAAACTGTTTACATCAAAAATGCCTAATTATTCAAATCATAGATTTATAAAGCAGTTATTTTATTTGTAATTAGATTAAAAAAATTTTAATATACTTTCAGTTTAATAAAAAAAAAATAATAATTAGCAGAATGAACAAAATTAGTTGTGCGTCTATGTAAATTTTTATATTGGGTATTTTATAACAAATAATTTTTTTACTTTTTTAATCAAAACGTTTAGTCTTTAAAGATTGAGAAATTATTTGTAAATATATATATATATTTACAAATAATTTCTCATATTATATCTTTATGTGTAAAGATGACATCATGTCATCTTTATATATAAAGATGGCAAAGATTTTTCTGCATAATTTGGGATCTTATCCATTCTCACTTATATTTATGAATATCAAAGATGGATTTGCAATTCTAATGATGTTACTGCATGAACAAGTTTGCTTTGCTTACTTACCTGTTTATTTTTTAAGTTCTTTATATTTTCAAATAAATCATGATTTTTTTTCTTCAAAAATTTGACTTTTGAAACATTATTACAATTAAATACATTTAATGTTCTTTTCTCGTAATCTTTAAAGCTTAGATATTTTTAATTGTATTTAATTGTAAAATTTTTGTCACTTTAGATATTTTCAGTTGTTAGGGCATTTTTTAAAAATTTATATTATATGTACATAATAATTTTTAACTTAAAGCTGTAGTATTACAAATAGTTATCATAAATATCTGTATGAATATTATGAAGGTAAACACGTGAAAATGAATATAAACATGTCATTTGAAGACTGATAAGGTTAAAATTTACTGAATCTTAGTTTTGAAAGTTCTTGGTAACTTTTATAGAAACAAATGATGCATACATTGCTGCTTTCTATATATGTGTGTGTGTGTGTGTGCATCTGTCTGGGTGGGTACTTGGAAGTCTTTGGATTTTCTTCCTTGCAACACTAAAGCCAATATTATTTATGAAGAGTCATTTAAGGTGTGTCAAAGGGGATGTTTGGAAAAGCATAATCACAACTTTCAATTGTTAAATTACCCAGATTATTAAATTATAGTTATGAAAGATAATTATTTTTAAATTTCAAACATTATTTATTACCAGACCAATAATATTGTGCTTTTTTTAAGTAGTTAAATTGTCAAACACTTATTCACATGCTTATGAATTGTATTTTATGGATTTACTGAAGCATGTGGAATTTTCGTATATAGTTTTACCATTTTTTTGTTTATTTATATTTTCCTAAATACTGAATATTTTATTGCACAGAATACTTTATTCATCAATTCATTTTAAATGAGTGCTTACTCCCAATATGGAAAACATTTTCAAATATATACATTAGTACATTAAATATTAATTATTTGTATATTAAATAAATATCAATATTCAAAATTTTCTTTGATATGAATATTGATCTGCATTAACAATAAATAAAAATTGTACTTTAATGGATATTGCTTATCTTGGGATTCTACATCAAGCAGTAATATAATTACAAATACTGAGTGATAAAAATTGCTATGAAATTAATTTTCTTAGAAAATGTATCATATTATATTGAATTTTAAATTACCAAAATGTGAGACAGAGCAAATCAATATTATTAATTATAAATACATTTAGTTAGAAGTAAAAATGGCTTGCTGTACTAATCTTATTTTTCATGAAAAATGTCATTTTAGGTCTGATAGTATACCAGTTTGCACATAAATCCCAAGATTTCGGAATCAATTCAGTGATTTAAAAAAAATTGTGGTAGCTATTTCTTTAGCAGCTTTTTAGCACTGTTTATTTTTATATAAAGAAATACTATTTTCATGGTTTTTATGTTAACTGAAAATATTAAAGAACTTGAAAATTTGTTTACATTACCTTATATTTCTCCAAAGTTTTTAAAAGTAGACAACCAAAGCATTTGAACATTTACTACATAAAGTCTTCTGAAAAGACTGCATATATGATAAACTGTCATAAAAGACAAAACTAAGAAGACCCCCAGGTGAAAATACTTGAATAGATGTGCACACAAAAAATAGAAATATACCTTATTTACAGTTGTTTAACATTTGGTACAATTAAGTTTGGACTTTCTACATTGAATGCATGATCCTATTATTAGCTACTTGAAATTTTAAAAGTAACAAAATAATTTCCTTTGAATTTATGTTGAACAATAATGATTTGAAATTCACCTAAGTATTTAGAATGGAAAAAATAAAATATAAATTTTTACTATTGAGACTAAAGTGGTCTGGTTGGTTAGGCCTTTCATTCTTGTTACCAGAATATAGTGAATTTGAATCCTGACCCAATCAAAGCTCTGTTGTGCTCCCTGATTGCAGCTGAGGCATGCTAAATAATGTTGACACAATGTCCTCCATGTGAAATGATATCTCTGGGGCTGGCAGATAAAATTAGCTGCCTTCTATTGATCCTATTGATGCATCTAAATTATAAAGACATACTTTTAAACTACTACTAAAATGCTACAAATGCACACCCACTGTATGATTGACTATTTAAGGAGACATCACTTTGCCACTTCTAATGCTGAAAGGTGGAAATCCTAGTAGCCAGGCATTATATAACAACAAATTTTACAATAATTTTTTTAAGTAAAAAATGGTGAGCCAAAGAATTGTGTACAGTTCAACATCTAAATGCTGTTATAACATATTAGAAAATCTGGCATATTTTTTGTCTTCTGAATGAACTTTTCTTCAATAGAGAGTTGTATTGATATAGCGTAAGGGAGAAAATGAGAGAACTGTTATATACCCATGTTGAAAACTAGGTTACTATCTGCCCTTGTAAAGAAAAAGACTTTAATAGATTTAATAATTATATTGCAGTTTATAAAAATTAAAATATTACAAAATTAATCAGTAGTACAAATCAAATTTAATCAGTAGTACAAAAATAGAATAATTTGTACTACTGATTAAATTTGATTTGTTTAATACTAAGTAGACTTTTAAAAAATGATATTTTTTTGGCAAAATCATTTCTTAGTTTAACAATTTAAATTTATATCCCTTTTTTAGTTTCTGAATAGTATTTCATAATTTATAAATCAAATTTAACAATTATAGCTGTTATTTCTCTATTAACAATTATATTTGTTAATACATTAAATATTCCTTTACAGAATTTTAATAAAAATTTTATATGTGAGTCAAATGTTGAATAAGTTTATCAAGTATAGTCAAATGTTGAATAAGTTTTTAAGCCAAGAATATTTCTTTTGCAGCTAAGTTTTACATCAACCTTCATTAGATATGCTTGGTTGCTGTTTGAAGTCTTTCAGACATATTATTTTCAAGGAGTTATTAAAGATCAAAATCTTAAGAAAAATAAATTTATTTCATATATGAAAGTAAGTGAATTTGTTTCCTGACAGATGTTTAAATTGTATAAAAAATCTTTATTTTTGTTTTTAATATTTATTTATTTATCAAATATATATGATAAAATCATATATATATATATATATATATATATATATATATATATATATATATATATATATATATATATATATATATATATAAGATTAAAATTTTATCGAATTTAGAAAATATTGAAAGTTGTTGTTAATTATATTCAAGGTATGTAATTAATTATATTTTAAGTTACTAATGAAAAAATTGAATAGATTCATTATATATTTAAATGATATTAAGTTTTATTAACGCTTTGTGAATAGAAGTAAAAATAACACTTAAGTATGGATGTTTTTGTCAAAGTTGTTCTATTTTTAAATTTGTAACTTTTTCATGCTTAAAATATATGTTAAATACTTAATTTCTTAACTGTTTTGTATTTTTACCCTCTTTTTTCACTAATAAACGTCAGCATTTAACTTGTACTATTTCTATTTATTTTGTTATTTGAAAGATTTTTATTCACATTTTCATTATCATTTACATTTTATATAATAGCCTATGTTTGTATTTTTTCAAAATCTGCAAGTTAAAAATTGATTTGTAAATAATGCTCTTTTTTAGAATAATAAACCATATTTATAAAAGACAAAATTATTGTTGCATGCATATATTTTTTAAATTTATTTTCTAAGATTCTTTTGTTGCTTGTTCATATTATAATATTTATTTTTAATTTTATTTAATTTGTATGTTCATACATCTTTAAACATTTTCATATTTTTTTTATTTAGTATTTCGGTTTACTAACTATTATTTTTAAGCAGTGTATTAAACTAGAGTATTTATTTTTCTAAAAAGCACATTTTCTGCTTTTTTTTTAATTATTTTAAATTGTAAAATTATGCTCAGAAACCTTTTTAATTTATTAGTACCTTAACATATAAGACACATATTTACCAATTTTCATTGCAATTTTTGCAATAACCTTTTTATTTGAGTAAGTTACAGGAAGAGATATGCTTTGCTTTGTTAATATTTATTGTTGCTGTAATATATATTATTAATATGCAGTCAGTTCTTCAGGTAATGTTTAGCCGAGCTGGTAGCTGAATGGTTAGCACTCTTGCTTTGGGTTCAACAGTTGGGTTCGAATCTCCACTTGGATTTGTATGTTTGTAGTGGTTCAAAATCCACTTCAAACTGTTGATCCCAATCTTATTAGCCCACATGTGCAAAAAATTAATAAACCAAACCAAAAAAATCTCAGAAATCAAATAAAATTTCTATAAATTATAAATTATTCTAAATCAAATTGATTGATTTTAAGATTCGTTAAACAAAACACACACATTTATGTAAAAGTGACAAATTTTTCTACCAAGTAAATTAAAATTGTATAAAAAAAATATTAAATTTTTAGTGCTTATTAAAGTCACAAATGTAAGTATTTTATAATTTTACATTGAAGATTTTAATATGAATTACCATTGCATTCATTTTTGCTATAAACTTGTAACTATAATTCATTTTTGCATTGTTTGATTTAATACTTTTTTTGCAATATTTTTAAATGACATAAATGTTTTTACTGGGAGAAATAAAGTATATTATTCTGCATTATTGGAATTAATGAAATTTTCTTGTTGTTGTTATTAATTGAAATTTAATATTTTACATTTTTCTGCTTAGAAATTTGTTCAAGCTGCAATTAAGATAGAAATGAAAAAGGAAGTAAAATATTCTGAAAGTGGCCTTGCTCTGTTTCAAAAACTAATCAAACGAATTGTTTTGGTGTTTGAAAATAACTGCTCTGAATTTTATAAAACTGGTACTGTTTCCAATTTTATATTAGTGACTATAGAAGCAATACCTGTGGACGTTTTAAATATTCTTCTTACCTTTAGTCTAGAAAATACAAATAATTCAGTGAGTATGTCTGATTTTGTTATAAATCATGTTAAATGTTACCTAGGTTTAAAATAAATTTTAAAAGCCAAATTATGTGTAAAAGGGACTGTTACATTTCTATTAATGAATGCTTATTTATTTCTAAGACATTTTATATGCTATATCACTGCTGTCAAAGTAAAATACTATATTTTATTAGAAATTGTAATGCATTTAGTGATTTTCTAGATAATTTTAAGATCTTGAATGTGTAAAATCATTATCATAAAATCTTGGAATCTAAAATTTGTCTTTATCTCTATTATGTAAGATGTTTAATAATTATTGTTTGAAAAAAATTAGGTCCATTTCAATAAAATTTATAAATTATTAAACTTACAATAAGAAAATTTTATAAAATTTCAAAATATTTACATATTTTAATTATAGAAATGTGTGAAAACTCTAACCATTTAAAAAAAAAAAAAAAATTTAAATTTAATTTTTTTATTGCTATTTTAATTTAGTAATTTTTCAAAAATTGCTTTAAAAAGCTTTAACTTGATTTTAAACCTTAATTAAATAAATCTCGTGAGAATATAAGAAAATACTGCATTTGAAATCAAATATATTAATTATATGGTTTTAATAGATATCAAAATGATTGAAAATTAATCATTATTATAATTTATGACTTCCATTATATAACATTTTTTGAAAGCAAGCGTGTTAAATTTTTTATTAAATTATCTATATATATAATGACCTATTAAATGTATAAACATATTAATAAAAATTTTAATGAGATTCTTTTATTCTGATTTGATTTTAACTAAAGAATAAACTGAATCAAGACATATACTTGTGTGTAATGAATTCATATAATAACGATAATTCTAAATGAAATGTTAATAATAAAAAGTAAATTAATTGTTATAGAAGTGAAATATTATTTTAGAAAAATTAAATAAATTTAAATATATATGGGAACTGATGGATATTGCAACACTAAGAAAGTTGAGCTCATATTCAAATAAAATTTCATCAGACTAATTAATGCATATAAATATTTATTAATGCTTTTTAATTTGCTGTAAGAGGTAGAGATATATATCAAGAAAGAAAAAAAATTAATTTCTTAAAATAAATATTGGATATTTCTTAAGAAATAAAGGTATTTTTTCATTAACTTGCAGAAAAAGTAAATATGTTTTTGAATAAAAAATTTTTGTTTGCTTGAATATTACTTTCATAGTTGATATTTATTTATTTTTAATATTCTGTTTGTAACATATATTTTGAAATTGCTCTTAACGA
The DNA here is from genome assembly GCA_030067965.1 of Latrodectus elegans. Classification (NCBI taxonomy): domain Eukaryota; kingdom Metazoa; phylum Arthropoda; class Arachnida; order Araneae; family Theridiidae; genus Latrodectus; species Latrodectus elegans. Next base: position 98,703,167 of record CM057819.1, read on the forward strand.
ATATTTTTTTTATTTTGATCTCTTTTATTGTGAGTACTAGAGTTTTATATTATATGAGAATAATGCACAAATATTTTACATGTTTATCCTATTCACAATTAATGCAAGTTTTTTCTTTCATTTTAACTGAAATATGTTGAATACTTAAGTTAAGACATGTTATTTTACTTCATACTTTGAGTTAAATGTTTGTTTAATTATTATGAAAGATATTAAAATAACAAAAACATAAATTGAAATAATTAACTTTATTGTTATTTAAATATATGGAAATAAATATTTTTAAAATTAAATTGCTTTTTGCAGAATTCATCCAATGTAATTGATGATTTTTCTGAGGAAAAGGACTCAAATTTTTCTCGTAAAAAAAATCGATATATAACTGTAGAAGAAGATATAAATGTAGAGCCTGAATCATTTGAACCAAATATACAAATTGCAGGTATTTCTTATATTTTATCATAAAGCTGACTCATGTATAATTTTAATTATCGCTTTTGACTGTTATTTTTATTTCAAAAATATTTATATAGTTTATGAAATGACACCTCTGGAATCTTAATTTTTTTTTTAGAATTTTATTTCATTTTGTCAGATTAAGGACTTATGCTCCCATTTTTTAAACTATTGCACTATATTTCACTTTTTTCAAAGCATTTTTTACAGGAATTGATTAGTTTAACCTTTAATGATCTTAATTACATGATTATTTTGCACATTCCACTTAAACATTCTTCTCATTTCTTAACCAAATATCAATATGTTTAGTTTATGTTTTGAAACCATCATATGTTTTATATTCTAGATTAAGTTCTTATTTATAAAACATTTCTCTTGAAAATTTGGAACTTAGGAATCTCTAATGTTATTATTCAAGATTCCCTACATATCCAAAAGAGTATTTTACTAAGCTTTTTGTAGATGTTAATAACTTTTTCTTTACAAATTTACATATTGCAATTAGAAAATCTCAGAGATTGTAAGTATTAGTATGAATAAAGATTTTGCTATTGAATAGATATTTTATAATACATTATCAGGGTAATGATTTGATTGTGGTATTGTATATTATCAATGAATTTAATAGTTTGAACTATTTTGTTATATTTCTGATTGTGTTTGTATTTTAATTCTTCCCTAATAATTTGATTTTCTGATTTTCTATTTATACAACAATGTTAAAGAACAAAGATATTACCCTATTACTTTTTTATATTAAATTACCAATCATTTTATAAATTAATTGTATAACTTAAGTAAATCTTATTATAATAAAATTTTGTAAGTATAATCTTCTAAGTATGGCTTTTTTTAAAAGTATAATCTAATTATAATATAAACATAATAAATTATCATTTTTTATTGTATCGTACTTCAAGATACCTGTCAAAAAATGTTGATTAATTAAATAATTGCTACAAATAATTTTAGAAAATATTTTAAGCATCAATTGTGAATGATATGTTAACTTTGATAAATCATAATAAGTGTATGTTAATGTTTGATATGAATTTATTAAATTATTATTTAATTTTATCAATCCAGATTCAGCTGCTCTTCTGAACTTGAAAAATTTGCCAAAATCCATTCAACAACAAATTCAGTGTCTGGAAACTCTTGGAGAGTATTGTAGATTTTTAAATTGTGATATTCAATATAGAGAAACTAATTCATTTCCTGCATTAATTGTGGAACGCCTGTTGCCAGTTGTAAATGAAAAAAGCCAGAATATTAAAAAAATATCTGATATATTTTTGGTAAATAAGTTCAAAGAAAGAATAAGTTACTTTTTTAAAACAATTTTCAGTGTATTTTTAAAATTTAATTTTTATATTATTTTACTTATTGATACTGTCTAATTTGTATTACCTACACTGGCCTCTAAAAGTTAAGGAATAATATGTTTTTCTAAGTTCACCATAAAAAATTGTACTAAAATAAAACTTGTGTATATAAATGATAAAAACAAACTTGTGTAAATTATGCAGAAACAGTAACTACTATTTTTTTATAATAAGTACATGTTTGTATAAGTGAGAGAAAAATATGCAAATATCAGGCTTTCATAATTATGTTTGTAACTTTTGTTATTATATTTATTGACAACAGTTTGTGACCCACATTTCTAATGGACCACATGTCCGCAATGTTTGACAGAAGGCATTTGCCTTATTTGTTAAAATGGTTTTACAGTAAAGGGAAATGGGGATGTTCTAGGCTGGTGTTGCTAGGCTTCTTAAAATTTCTTGGAATGTGGTCCATTATCTGCAGAATCAGTATCACACCGAAGTTTCTGTGTCCAGAAGACCTGTTCCAGGCTGACCACAAGCTACATTACTTGCACAAGATCATTTTATAGCTCTTTCAGCCCAAAAAAGCCTTTCTGTGCTGCAACTCATTGCAGACTTTGTGTAGCATTAGAGGGAAGAATGTCTGTAAGTATAATGTGAAAGCATCTTCACTGTGCAAGATGACTAGTTGTGTGTGTGTCCCTTGCAAAATGACAAAGAAAGTCCTGCTTATCTTGGACAAGAGAATGCATTTCATGGACCAGGCCAGCAATGGGCTTTTGTACTTTTTACAGACTTGTCCAGATTCATGTGAGAGAGGGATTAAAGGCATGTGCTGATCTAAAGGAAACAAAGCACTAGGTACCAGGAATCCAACATTGTGAAAGGACACATTTTGCAGTGGTGAAATAATGATTTGGTCAAGTTTGAACCTAATGGTCACTCTGATAAACATGTGTTCCAGGGAAAAACTGACTGGTGTAAGATACCAGAATGAAATCCTTGATCCATTTATCTGTATATCATTGCAATTAGCAATGGTTTCATTCTGATGGATGATAACTCACAACTTCATTTGACTGTAGTTATTGAAAAATGTCTTGAAAGTCTTGATTTTAGAGCAAATGAAATAGCTTAATCTCCAGACCTGAATCCCATAGTGCATCTATGAGATTATTTTGGTAGACAGGTTGTTGTTTTAAGTCCTTCTCCAAGGTCTATAGTAGAACTGAGAAAAAGTTTACTCCATGTCTGGTCTTTTCTCCCTGTTTCGGTTACCGACGACTTAATTAACAGCGTCAAATTTTTAGGCTATCAATGTATTCAAACTATAGGTGCACAAATCCCTTATTAAAACTTTTTTTTGTTATGTTTTGATGACATTCTACCAGATAAAACTAGAGTTATTTTTTTCCAATTATGGACATTTTTATCGAGATTGCTTTTTTGTTGTTAATTATTTGAGCATTCTTCTTATGTAAATTTCTATACTATAATCAATACATACCTGTTTTGTGCACATGTCATCCGAATTTGTGTTTTTACATTCATTCATTTGCAAATTAGGTGCAAAAAACCAGGTTGTTCTTTTACTTTTGAAGGCCAGTGTGTATATATTAATATTATTAATTGAACTCTTAAGATGATATTATTTTATTGAATTATATATGTTATTCTTTTGTTAAATGATAATATTTGATATCATTTACTTTCTGTTCAAAGTCCTTATTTCTCTGTGAATGTAATTTAACAGTAATTAAATAATCTTTATTTTTGTTCTACATAAACATATAAATTATTCTATAAATTTTATTCAAATTTTAACATATGCGTATCATACAGAATATTTTGCCTTTTTATGTTTTAATTAAATTTGAAATTTTCATTTAAGAATATTTTTATTAAGTTATTTTTTTTTATTATTTGTCTACTAAAGATAGTATTGATAATATTGAAACATTGCTTTATTTGACATTGAGATATCTCATCATTTTCACTGTAATATAATTTTAATAGAATTCCTTTAGTTGGATATCATTTTCAAATTTGGAATAATAGCTTTGTCAGGAAAAATGCATGTAAATATTTATTTGACACAGATTTAATGAACAGGTCTTCATATTTAACAAACATGACTATAGATTACTGATCATATTGCCATAATGTAGCAAGATATTCATAGTAAAATTCTTTTAACAAATGTTTTTGCCAAACAATATTTGGAAATGTACTTTTAATAGGGAGTCTCATATTACATTTATACTAATTTTTCACCAATGTTATTTAAAGCCATTGTTATTTATTTAATGTTATTTAACCAATTATTATTATGTTAGCAAAGTTGTATTCAAATATTCATGAGTAGTTAATCAAAGAAATTAAAGGAATCATGCACAAAATGTAAAAGTTTTCATCAAATTGAAAGTCAAATTATTTATCAAAATCAACTGATGAAAGGTCAAATTATTTTAAAATTCCATATATTTGTAAATAATTTATCTAGAGCTCTATGAAAAATTTCCTACCCAGTATTAACTTCTTTTACTTTTTGTTACAATTATCATTAAGGACTGATAAATAAGGCTTACTCAGCTCTCTGTATTTGATTTTAATCACTGTTAAACACTAGGAGAGGGATATTCCTTTTGTGCGCTATGTATCTATTAGTGATGAGCAGTCCTTTTGGGAACTGGCTCTAAAGAACCCGATTAATCTGCAAAACAAGTGAATGATGACTCAAAAAAAAGAGCAGTAGTTCTCTGGAATTCACTGGGTCACTCTTCTGCTCTCATAAAACTATTCACTCTTTTGTTTTTGTAAAACTGTTCTCTCTTCCGCTGTCATAAAATTGGTCACTCCTCACGGTTTGATAACTTAAGAAATTTCTTCTGAGAAATACATTTCTCTCTCTAAAACTATAATTCTAATTAAAGTGATGGGGGGAAATGTAAAATAGTACATCATTAAAAATAACAGTTTGAAGTCAATCGAAAAATTGGAGAGGTAATCGTTGAAAGGCTTGTCAATGTGGATTAGCTTGCTTTGCACCAATGAACTTGTCTTGCAGGAATCCTTACTAGACCCCAGGTATAAAGAGTAATTGAACATTTAAAAAATGCAGTAAAAGGGTGTAGCAAAACAACTGTGACATTAAATTCTCAACAAAAGGTAATAGTTTCTACTGTTTTTCTTTTAATTCTGCCTTCATCTTCTTATACTGCAATTTGTGAGGAATTAGATGAAACAGTTATAATTTACAAGGAATATTTGATTTTCAATTGTGTTCAATTGTTGAATTTGATTAGTATAAAATAATATAAGCTAATACTTTATAGATTAAGTAATTTTGTATACATATTATGTAAATTTTTGGAATTAAATGTAGTTTATATAGTCATTTTTAACTATGATTGCAACTGTTGCATAGTTTTATATTATCATTGTTTACCAGTCGATATTATTTTTTCATATACCTAATATTTTTATTTAAAGATTTAAAAATAATTAATAATTATTAATCATTTTGTGAAATTATTTGTCAATTAATTTAACTTTTCAATGAATTCATGCTGTGCATTTTAATTAAAGTAAGTTGAGACAAACAGAGTAAAAGTACATCCTAAAACATTTTCATTTTTGAGCATTATTCAAAATTATTTACAAAAATATATAGGCATGAGATTAATTGCTTGTCATAAATTGCAATTTATAACTGGAAGGCAACAATTTGCAAAAGAAAATACTAATTAAGACCGACTTTAAATTTAGTAAATAATTATGTCATATTGCAAATTTCTGTTTATTTTTAATTATTGTTGATTATATGTATGTATATAGCATTTAAAAAGTGCTATATATATATATATATATATATATATATATATATATATATATATATATATATATATATATATATATATATATATATATATATAGCATTTAAAAAATATTTGTTATTTAAAAGCTATAAACAAGAATTATTAAAATTATTTTCATTTCTTTGAATTGTAGCTAAAATATTATTTTGTCATTTTCTTATTTTTTGTATTAATATATTTATGAATGTTATTGATGATTAAATGTTTTGTTTAGGTTTTATCTTCCTTAAAATGTATCTTATTGAATAAACATTTGAATGACAGTATAATATTAGAAGTTTTAAATGCTTTGAGGTAATATATTGTTTATAATTATTGCTAAGTTGTTACTAAACATATTTCAAATTGTTGAAATGTTTATATGATTATATGTGTATTTTATCTGTATTTCAGAGCTCTACTTAATAAATTTGGAGGAATGCAAGATGTGTGTGCTTCTGTATTGAATTTATTTCCTCTTTTATACCCACATGTACTAGATGCTTCTTCAGCAGAACAATCAAAAAATGCCTTAAAAAATAAATCTCATGCATTACATTTGCTTAAAATTTTATGGTAAATATTTATAATATGTTAAACATTTAAATGCTATATGTAACACAAAATATATGTTTGTTAGTCTTGAAAATTTTCAATTTCTTATTAAATGCTCTCTTTGATTAATTATTTGAAGGGTGTTAGTACCTATCCGGACAAGTAATAATTAAAAAACGATATATTTCATATTCTAAAGTTTTTTATACTGTGTTTAGAAATAGTATGTACGACATTGAAAATTGCACAATCAGATTTATTATTGAGTGAAAAGTGTTTTAAAAGTTTTAAAATATTAGGAAATAGTGTCTTCAATCAAAATATGATGACAGTGTTATGCTAGTAAAAAATAACTGATTTCAAGTAGACTTTAATGGATCAAATTCAAATAGAAAATACTTATTTCAAATAGATAGTTCTTGAAAATTTTCATTGTATACTTGGAGAATTCTGAAACACTCTTTAAGATTTAAGACTCTAAGATTTATTTCTGCTTATAAATTTTTATACTTCATTATATGAAACAATATTTTATAGGAATTTGTATTTAGAATATTTTTTTTAAAAAAATAAATTTGTAATGTCAATAAGTGTAATTGACATTTTTAAAATATCCAATACTTTTTTAAATATGTAATAAAAATTATTTTCATATTCGTTTAAACATTTTTAATGGCTAAAGAAAAAGGATCAGTAATATAATGTAAAAAATGGTGTTTATGATTACATGAAACAAAGCTCAGAGCAAAAGAGTCATCTATTTGTATTATTTCCATCAAATATTATACAAACAGCTTATAAATAATACATCTGTTCGAACTAAGGAGGAGGATTGAATTATTTCCATATTGGACATGTATAGTAATCCTCATTTGTGTGGTATTCTCCATTCCTCAAGCTGGACAATCCCATAAAATCATAAAGAGCATATTAATGATAATCAAAAATTTGTGCTCATATATTTAAACAAATTTCTTACAGTAGATTCTAGATCATTGTGAGAAATGAGAGCCAATTTTATAGCAAAGTAAGGAAAAATTCAAAGTATGGTTAATCAAGTGACTTGATTTTACAAAACTCTCATTTAAATATTAATTTTAATGGAGGTTTGCCTACTTCCTATCAAATGAAATTAAAAAAAAAGGTTTGGGAATGCATCACTATTTCATAGACAGTTATTCCATATTTTCCTCATTTTATAGCTATGACATTATTTAATATTCTGACTCTGCATAATTGACTAAATGTCTATCTTTTTAAAATTCGACTTAAAGACTCTTTCTTATGCTCTCTTTTTAAGATTTGACATTTCATGAATAAGAAACATTGACACTGCACTATTATCTAATAATTCTGCTTTTCCTAAGCACCAGTAAGCAAAATCTAGTCTAAGAACTTAGTCATCAAATGTCTAGTGTATATAAATAAATATGTCTAGAATTGAATAAAATTTTCAACCCATTTGTGTTAAATAATGAATAGAATAAAATATATATAATCTTTTCGCTCTCATAAAATCAATAAATAAAAAATAAGTTGATCATGATTTTTAAATTATTGTTTTTTTTTTTGGTTAGTGTATACTTTAGAAGTGTAAGAAATATCAGTTCTTGACAAGTTTTGCAAATATTTTTATTTATCAAATAATGAAATATTGTTTTTAAAGATTTCAGTTATTATATTTGTAAACAGAATTTTCAGAATTATAGAACATGTTGCTTTGTGAACTGAATCACTTTTGTTACATTTAAGATTTTGGTTCATTTTACAATGTGGTTTTTACAATAAATATTTTTTCACCTCTAGCCAAAATCAACTTGGAGGCGAAGCTTCTGTTTTAACTTCCCAGCTTATTGCTAAATGCATATTTAAAGCAGTAAAAGTGAGTTATTTTAAAATTTTGTAAATAATTCATTTAAAATAGTAATTATTTAATTCATTGCTTTTTATATATAATTATTTAACACTCTATTATGATTTATTTTAACATTTAGTTATAATTTTTATGGGGGGTGGGGGTGCTATAAAATTAGATTTTAAAATTATTACTGCATATACTCCCTGTAAAATGTTGGCTATAAAATTATATTTTTTTTATTATAAAACTACTAACCATTATTTGAGATTATACAGCCCACAGATAAAATTCATTTTCACTTAGTTCGATAAAGGATAGTAAAAAGATATGTTATTATTATTCCAATCAGTTATTTTAATTTAGTATACTGAATTTTTCAGAACAAATATTTAAATAAAGCTTAAGAGATGTATATCTTTTTATTTGTTATTATTATTTCCAAGCAATTTTAGGTGTTGAATTTTTTTGTTCTTTCATAAATGAAAATATTTAATGAAATAATTTGATTTGAAGTTTTTCCACCTTTTTATTATATATGTAAGGCAATTAAAAGGTCATGTAGGTAAATGAAGTTATAATGGTAACATCAATGAAATGTGAAAGAAATCATGTGAGGAAAATTTTCATATTAAATCCTTAAAAACTTTCAATCATCTGCCCTGAATGAAATGCATGTAGAAAGCAAGAATGCAGTAATCATTTCTCATTTTTTAACAATGGCTATTATTTGACTTGGGACTTTCCATTTCAATGACTGCAATCTTAGTCCACATGAAACTATTAAAATAAAGTCTTTTTCATTTGTTGTTGGTACCATATTTTTATTTTGAGAGCTACTTCATGTTTTTCTAAATGTCTATTATGAAAAACTAAACTTTTCATCTAATTTTCTTCATATTAAGATTTAGACTTTTAAAGATTTTTCCCATTATATCAGGAATGTGATTATTAGTGCATATGGTAGATAATGGATTTCTTTCAATTATCTTTTGATTTTTTATTTATAAATTAAATTATTTAATTAATATTCTCTCTATACTTGTATATTTTATATTTAGAAAACAATAATTTTTTAAAAAAAAAATTAGTATAATTATGACATTTGTTAACATATACCATTGATTTTTGTTTAAGAATTAGCTGGAAAATACAAATCAAAAATATATATTCTTAGATGAATTTATCAAATAATATAGCAATTTAATAATTCAATAAAATTAAATGTATATTTATAATATATACGAAATTTATTTTCATGTTTTTAGATTTTAATAATTTTTTCATTAATTTGTAAACTTCCTTTAAGAGTTGAAACAAAAAATTTCAAATTGTGGTTATTGCTTATTTTTTACCATTGTTTTGTTGTATTTTGATATAAATTTTTTGTAATTTTTCAGATTGATCCTATTGCTCGTTGGACAGTTACAGAAAATCATTTAATGAATGGGGAAAATTTTAATGTCAATAATGATACTATAATTTTAACATTTTCTAAATTCTTAAACTGCCCATTTGCATCTGTGAGGTTATTTGTAGCATCAAATATTAATTTTATAGCACCTGTTTCAGCAATAGAAGTAATATATGAATGCATTTGTGATGAAATGTTTAAATTTTTGCAGGATCAGGTATATTTCTCTTATATTCTCTCTTTTAGTCTTAGAAAAACTATTATAAAATAATGTGAGTGTATTTTTCACAAAGTAAATTATTTTTGATAATTTGATCGTCCATCTAATTGAACAATAAGCACAAAATTTTTAAATATTATTTTATTTTACAATTATATGCAATCTGTTTAGTAACTTGTAAATCATAATTAATTTATGCTTACCATGTTTAGAATTTTAATGTTCACTTTCTGAAACTCTTAAATTTTACTTTGCTCATGAATAAAGTTAATATTTGAAGCATGATTTTTGTGGATAGGCTTCTTTATAATTTACATTAAGTATTGGTTTTATACTACGCTTATCATCAAATAATGATTTATCACAAAATGTGAGTTTTTCTGATGTATGTAAAATAGAGATTTTATAATCCATTCTATAAAAAATTAGATGCAAAGAATATCTATTATATTTAAATAGCATTAATTTAACGGTTGATTGTAAAAAAATTTCAAATGAGTAATTGCACTTCCAAAATTTATTTGAAATTAAAAACTGTTAATTCTTTTGTTTTATTTATAAGTGATGCGTTATAAATTTATTGAAAACACTGATTAATGTCTAATTATGTTGCTTTTCATTTTTAATTTAATTGCAGTTAATGAGAATTGATTTTTACAGGATAAAGTCTAATAACTTTTCTTGATCAGTTTCATTTATTTTTGCTAGTTTTTTTATTTATAATCCATGTAATTAATGGAATAAATATATACAATTATCTATGTACAAGTTGATTTGGGTAAAAGAAAATTTATGAATTAAAAGATAATCTTATAAATTTATATATATTTGTGGATAATTATTTTATATGTATAATTTATTTCTTCATTTTTATGTAGATTTCTTTTGAATATTGTTTCAAAATTTTAAAATAATTGCTGGATTTCCATTTATAGTGATATAAAAAGTTAAAAAAAAATGTCATAAAAAGTCACTGCAGAAATCTAATAAATTGTAGAATAATTAAAAACTCTATGTAAGTCTAATATAAGATTTAATAAAAAAAAGAGTAATTGAATCAACTTTAAACAATAATACTACAATAGAATTCATATTCCATATGTGTTTCTACAATGAAAAATTACAATATTTTATTAAAAATTGAAAACACATTGTTCAAGTGCTGTTATTGTTGCATAACCCCTTTGGGCAGAAGTGCTAGACCAGGTCCATAACATTGAACACCCACAAGAACTCAAGCACCATCAAAGGATCATTATATAAATTATGTTTGGATAGCCCCAGGCACTCAAGGATGTGTTCTGGCATAGCTTGTTCATTGGAACAGTTGGTATAGGTCTCGAAAATTTTGGTGCCCTCAGAAAATTTTAATGATTTGAGGTGACTACTTTGAAAGCAGGTGAAGGCAGTCTGTTCCTGTCTTTTAAAGCTGTGAGCCAGTGAATTTCCCCCACGAGATCACTGATACCATTGGTGCTCTGAAGGAACAATCCATGTGGTTTTAATCCTGCTTTTTAGTACAAGAGTTATAAAAATATTCATATCATGTTAGTGAACTTTTATTGTTTGATACAAAATTTGTTTGCATATTGAATTTAATTTACTGTCAAAATAACTTGATTGTATTATATAAATATTATATGCACATCAAAATGTTTATTAATAATATGTTCATGATTTTCCATTGCATTTTAGTTTATTTGAACTTTAAAATAATATGCTTACTTTTAAGTGATTCTCGTGTAGTATTAATTTTTTTTTCCTATAGGATCAACAAAAAGATGATTCCATAAATAGAATTTATACATTTCTTCATTATTTGAGTTATACTATTTTACAGTTCCCTTGCTATACAAATGAATCTTTATTTACAATATGCAGAATATTACAAATGAAGCAAATTGATCCAAGTATAATTTCTAAAGTAAGTACAGTTATCTTCTATTATTTATCATTTCATCACACACATGTATTTAATGTTAAAATATATAATATACAATTTGATTTCTAAGGTTGTAACACGACTAGCATCAAATATAGGATATGATTCAGTTAATAGCTTTGTTGAAACACATCTAGAATGCATTTTTCAAAAGTGGATTAAGGAAAACTTTAAATTATTAGATTTCCCTTTTACAATTGCTGAAGTGGATTCATATAAACATTTCTTGAGGTGAGTGTTTATTTAATTTCCGCTCACAGTTTAAACTTTAAAGAAAATTTGAAAGTTAAATAATTTATCTTTTTTTTATTTTAGCAATTACATTCAAATCCTCATTCCTAATTTATTTTTTCTGGAAGATATGCAATCAATATCTTTAATTGGAGAAAAATTAAATTTAAATGTGTCTGATGTAATTTATACATGTTTGCCAAATATTCAAGCCAGATTATTATCCAGTTTATCATCAACTAGCTTTAAAATTAAAGCAGCAAAATTGAAATGTTTGCTTGATTCAATTATTCCTTCTGAAGTAAGTTTATGTTATTAAATATTTATTTAATTCTTTTATCCAAAATGCTTTCTATGTAAATTAGTTTTTATAATCAGCATACAATTAAATAAATTAAATACTTTTACAGCAATTTTTCTCTAATAACAACTAAAATACTATGAAATTTACCTAAAAATACAAGTTTCAAGATTTTATTGTATCTTTTGTATTTTAATTATCTGTAATTGTTTTGCACTGTAAATGAGTCATAATTCATAATGCAGTAAATTCTGGCATATTTGAGAATTCAAGTTTTTAATATGCTTCTATTAGTTACATAGTCGGTAATACAAAATTTTATGAGATTGTTAATTGGTTAATTAATTGTTTGATATCATGCTTCAAAAAATTTTATGCTCTAATGCTTCAAAAAATTTTATATACTTGTTTATATTTTTTTAAATTAAATTTTATCTCTAATTTTTTGACAGTTCATAAGTCTTTTTAAAATATTTTTCTAAAAACATATTAATTTGTTTTTACCCAAGCTACTAAAGTGGCAGTTTCAAAAACATCTTTATTGATATATGAGTTTAATTATAGTAATTATTTATTTTAGTATATTTATTAGGTCTGCCAGGTTTGTATTTTTTTCACATCTTAATAAAATCAATGGTAAAATATCATAAGACATTTTAATGTTTGGGATTTCAATTAATTTAAAATTTTTTCTATTAGCATTAACAATGTTTTCATTTAATTATCGAGAGAGAGTGAGGAATACTCACTTACTTTGAATATATTGTTGTAGCTGTTATTTTTTAACTATGTTTTTGTGATTAAATGAAAATCTTCTGTTTTTGCTATGCATCCTTTCTTATTTGTATTAAAAACTACTATACATTAAGAAGAAATATCATTATATACATAAAAATATGTCTAAATTCATAATTCATGTAAGAGAGAAATACAGTGGAACATCTTGCTAGGGTTTTTTTTTTTTGAATTTCATTGCCTTTCTGAAATTGATTGACTTTTGCAAATTTATTGTACTTTTTTTTAAAAGTACTTTTGTACTTTTTTTAAAAGTTCAATGAGAAGTGTTCTGTGTTGATTAAAAAATATTAATCTGACTGTATCTCCAGATCCTGTAAAGAAACTTGTTTATTTCAAGTGGTAAAAAATTTATGTTTCCAGAGACTTTGGTGTTTTGATTTTGGTTTTTAAAGGTAACATTTCTTGTATCCTAAAACAATTTTGGACACAAAATTTATATTTTCATTAGCAGTTTAAAATTTTCCAAAGACATTCATATACTTCCAGATTCTTGTGTTTATAAATGATGATTCTATTTCATTTTTACAGTATTGCCACTTGTTCTTGATAATGATATGAATTACACTGACACTCAAATTCGCATTTTTTACTGTTGGAAACACTTAAGCTCATCAATCTTTAATGTGATTATCAACTTGCCATGGAAATTTAGATCGTTCATCGTCTGATAGCATTCTTAGCCTTCGCAAAAACACATGCAACATAGCTTCACTCTGGAAAGAGTTATGCAATGTTCTCTGTAAACAGCTGGTATTTGCCTATGAATTTATGATCTTTTGCATATCTTTGATGTAATGATTCTTACTACGCCTCATTCTTTGTCATCCATTTTAAAGTGAGAACCTAAAATGCATTTCTAGTGGGAACAATACTCCTACAACTGGATTTACATATATATATGTATATATATATATATATATATATATATAGTTTAAACTTTTTATTGCTCAATTATTTTCATTCAGAATGCAGATATAAATTGCTAACAAATGTTTTAAATTTTAAAATTCTTTTTTTTGCTTTTTATTGAGAATATGAAGTATATTTTTAAAGTGAGAGCACACAAGCAGTTATTTTCTTTAAAAATCAGCATTTATATTATCAAAATTACTGGAATAAAAATATTACATATAATGGTACAATAATTATTATATTAAATATTTTATGAATATATGTATACAAACTATTTAACAGGCTGTTTTTTACTTTGAAGTATTTTGATGTTGAATTTTTATTTCTCAAATAAATTTGAAATCTGTTTTGCCCCAATTTTTTTTATTCTTGTTGACTTCTAAGATGATATTATTTGTATTTTTTTAATAATATTTGCAACTATTTCTTGTAATATCAGTAATATAAATATATTTTTTTGGTATTTAGGTTAATGAAAAGGCTTTCCAAACAAGATTAGATGAATGCTTTATATGTTTGCTTTTTTTATTAAGAGATAATCAAAAAAATCATTTGTAAGTGTATTTTAATAAAAAAAAATCTATTGTATTATTTATATATTTTATTGTAGATTATATAATGGTTATATACTAATCTTAGTATTTCTATATAATATCATTTGTATGTTAAAAGTAAATAACTATAGCATATGTAATTAAAGCAATTGGTTCATCAAAATTGAAATAGTTTCTCATTCACAAAAAATTTCTTATAGTCCATGTCTTTTTTTTTGTATATTGCCATTACTATTATTTACAATAGTGCCTTAGTAATAAAATTGGACTATTTGTTTCAATATTTATCAACTTTCAGTGGTCATAGATTTGTGATTCTGTTTGTTACTGCCATGAATTTAGTTTTTTCTTTTCCATTGATTATTAATGCCATGATTTTGCTGTTGTCTCAAGTGCACTGAAAGAGCCTAGAATGTAGATGCCTTACTTATTTCTGTGATATTAATATCATCTGCAAATGCTAATGGTTGTATAGAATTATTTTCTGCATTTGTGTACAGATTTCTAATTGCTTTTCTAGTACTGTATTCAACAGATAACATTACAGGGTGTCTCCTTGTTTCAATCACTTTTCAACATAGAAAGCCTCTGACAATTCTCATCTCAACTATACTCTATATTTTATTCTGCTGAGTGTCATTCTTGTGAAGTTAATAAATTTTTCAGGATTTACTCAAACATTTCCAGAGATGATTTCTCTCTATTAATCCTGTTATAAATTATTCTAAAATTGATGATATTTTTTTAATATGTATACACTTTAGTAAAATTTAATTTGATGAATAAGCTAATTAATTTTAGTTTCCGTCAGTTATAGAATAAAATAGGTGAATCTTTTTTTCATTAAGTGTTATTATTGTTGAGATATATCTCATAGAATTTTTTTAAGAATTTGTTTTTATTTTCAGTTGATTATTTTATTTAAAATAAAATTCCTAAAAAATTCATGAGTTATTAGATTAGAGTGTATCTTTATAATTACACATCAGAATGAGTTTATCTGGTTGAATATAATTTTAATTTATATTTTTAACATTTTAAAGATGAATGTTTGCCATTTTATTTATTAAATTTTTATAATGTTATATTTACCTTTCAGTTTATTTTTTTAGTCAATGAAGCTAAATTAATGAATTTGATTTATTTACTTGTTGCCTGTCATATGTTCTTTTTGAAAATAATTTAACTGTTGATGATTATACAAAATAGAATAATTGAAATTTGCACTGTAAAATGCAACTAACAAAATATAATTACTATACATTTTGTATAAATAGGAAGATAATTGGTTGTTTTGTCTAACAGATTTAGGCATTTTCTGTTTTAGAACATAAAAAACATACCCAATCTTTTCTAAAGATTTAAATTGTAACTTTTTCAAGAATTTCAACTTTAACATTTATGAAAATTGATCTATGACTTATTAATGAAAATTAAAATTTACAAATGTAATTAATATATTAAATAATTTCTATTTGTTTAGGTTGAAATGCCAGTTAAAAAATGCATATTCAATATCATTTGATGAACTAGTAAATACGATTTCGTATATAATGTCAAATCAAGCTTTCGGTGGAACATTCATATCATTTATAAATTCAAAACAAGTAATGCATCTTTCTTTTATTTATATAATTATAATTTATGGTTTATGATGGATTTTTCATGTTAATTATATTTGAAATTTATTTTGCTATTTTTTGTACTTAGAGATTGTTGTTTTATAACATATTATAATTTCTTTATTATAAAACTACAAAGGTGATTTCATGTTTCTTTGTTTGTATATACACAATACTTTTAAATAATTAAATTTAGTTAGACATTATTTTATAACATAATTTTTAGAGAAAAGTGTAGATTGAAATTTAGGTAGAGAATTAAAATTTCAAATGCTAGTAAATTAAAAAAGACAAGGTAATAATTTACTATTACTCTTTGTTTATTAACAAATAATAATATTTTTGAAAAATTTCTTTTTAAAAAAAATAATATTAAAATAAAATATTCTTTGTATTGTACATGAAATCTTTGTTAATAGTTATTACAATGTCTTAATTATTTTAATATTTCTTTTTAGTCTAAGGGAGGAGCACTTTTACTTTTTGCATAAAAGTTAAATTTTAAAGTTGTTTGCTGATCATAGTTTGAACTGGAATAGTTTTTTGTAGTTTTCTTTAATGAACAGATATTTTGCTTCACTATATATCTAAAATGATTAGAGTTTAATGGAGAGTAAAAATTAGAAATATCTGCCATATTTTCTTTTATATGATCTACAAGTTATAACTTAAAATATTTCAGTGTACATATTATACATTGCAGCAAATTATCTGATAAAATAATCTCCATCAAAAAAGACTTAAGTTTTTAAAAAATACCATTTATGTTTTATAAAATAAATAACAGATAAAGCCATGATTCAGCTGACTTATTTCAGCTGTAAAAAATTTTTTTTAAATTACGTTCAAGAATGAATTTAATTCCTTTGAAAAATGTTACAGTTGTTATTGGCTATCACTATTTCACATTTTACCTGATCAATTTCATTCTAAAAATATTCAAGTTTGCATATCATTATTTGGAAGCAAAATTATTTAAGTAACATACCAGATTTTAAAATAAAAGCTACTGCAAAGGCACATAAAAAATTGTGACAAACTTGTTAATGTAAGGCAAAAACAAAACATGCACATTACAATAGAAAAATATGTATCCAATGTGCAGTGCAAAAATAATTAGTTCCTTTCATTCAATTATTAAAGACACAAGTATATTTTGTTTTAAATGTCTAACCTCTCATTTTAAAAATAATTAAAAAACTGAAAATTGAAAATTTTATTAGAATTTTCTTGGAATTATTACTATTCATCCATCTGATGTTTTTTCTCAGTTTATTGCAGTTTGTGATGAGGCAGAGCCAATTAGATTTTTTTCATAATTAATGTTATGTCTGTAGAGTTTATTATATTTTTCTATTCTCTGAGAAAATTACCCCGAATCATATGCATTATATGGTGCTTTTTTTAAAAAATAAATAAATAAAATAAAAGTCTTGTGGATAATACGCTACAGTGGTTTATATACAGGAAAATACATTAATTATAATTAGAATCTTTATTAAATGGTTAATTCAGTCAACTTTTTGTCTTGATTTTTTTTTTCAAATTTACATTAGCTTTTATAATTTTTTTTTAATATGTGTTACTCTTTTGAAGTTTTTTTCCTATACTTAAAATTTTTTCATCTCTTTTCAGAGATTGAGGCCTCTCTTTTGTAATTTTACTTTTTGTTTTTCTAGGATATCTGGGCTCTCTTTGACTTCCGAGTTTCCTATTATCATTTATTAAATTTTGAAAATTAGTTATGTTTGCATTTTATTATAAGAATAATTCTAAATAGCAAAAAAAAAAAAAAAAAAAAAAAATTGAAATGCAGATACAAAAAAGTTTTCAATTTTTATAAAGCAAATAAATGTTAATAATAATAATAATGTATGTATAAGATGGTCAATTAGTTGAAAACAGAAATATATACTGAGTGATATAAAAGTGATATAAAGCATTTCAGGAGAGATAACAATTTATAATAGTACTAATGAGATGTATTACAAATTGATTTTCATTTACTAATTATTGACTGTTTTTAATGCTGTGTAATTCTGACTTCATTTATAATAACCAATTTAGAAAACAATTGTTTTGACTTACTATTACATCTTTGTTTTTATCTGTTGCTATTGCCATAGATGTTTAAAGACATACTTTTGAATATAATTCAGTAGTTATTTCAATTAATATTGAATTATTTCAAACTTTCTTAAAGTGTGTGTGCATGTGTTTATATTTCATAAGTATTTAACATTATAATATAACAATCAGTAAAATAATTCCTAAAATTTTAATTAACTTTTTCTTTTTTATATTATTTTTTGTAACATTCTACATAATAATTGTGCATAAGGCAGAGTGCATCAGGTCTGTCTTAATATTATAGAATATTGCTTTTTTTACAATTATTTGTTTATATTCAAATATTTTTTTGGCAACAAAAACCTTGTGTGTGAGGCCCATATTCCTTGAGATGAGAATGAACAGTTAATTGGATCTGGGAATTCTCAAGGAGTTTTATTCAAATTTTCCAGAAGAAAGGTTTCAGTTATGTTACTTTCAACAGGCTGGTTGAATATGTCACACTTCAGACCATGATTGTACTGGGTGCATGATTTGTTTATACCAGTAAAGACGATCAGCAAAGGCTTGTGATCTCCTTGGTTATTAAATCTGTTCACTAGTAACTTTCACTTCTAAGGACTGTTAGAAGGAAGAGTATACAAAACAAAGCACACACAGTTGAAAAATTCACGATCTAGGATGCCATCATTGGCATCAAAACCAAAAACTGACAAGAGTATAAATCTTAAACATGCTCACGTGTGGTGAAATGGTTAAATTGCACTTTCAGTTCTTGCAGTAAAGGGGAATAATCATATTTAATACATTACATTTTATTTTATATGTTGACTATGGGCCTGATTTATATACTGCACTCTCTATCTCACATCTAAAAATAATTTTTAATTCTTGATTTTGGGAAATTTTTTGTTTGCTTTTTAAAAGATATATTGAAAAGCAGTTAAATGATTTTAATAATTTCATATATATTATTTCTTAAATTCATTTAAATATATTTATCTTATATTTTGAATACATTTGGTAATGTTTGGTTTTGACTGAATTCAACCAATGGAATGTTTGAGGCCATCCATCATTGAAATGATTAGTTTCATTTATATTAAACATTTAATTCAATTTTTTAAAATTTCATAATTATTTTTAAAAATTTATAAAAATTGTATAAAGGAACATAGGTTGATACATTTTTCTATTGCAGGATAGGATTCAGAATATTTTCTTATCCTTGAGCATTAAATTATCTAAAGCTGTTAATGCACATGAAGAAGCTCATATACTTTTCATGTATCAATCTTTCCTAAAATTACTATTACCAGAGCTAAAAAGTTGTATTAATTGCAGTATTTTTGTAATTAAAGAAGTTATATACACAATAATCAATTATTTGAATGATAAAAAGTAAGTAAGTGCTTTTTAATTTTTATTACATTTTAGTTATAATGTCTTACAAAGTTCTCAGATTCAAATTTTTCTGCATTTGTGTTACTAGTGTTTGCTCATTCACAGTAAATATAGATATAACTTTATATATAAACTTAACTATACATATTTATTCTCTTTTTTTATTTTGAAAAATTATTTTTAATTAGTGAGAAAACTATACAGTAAATATTTTGCAAAATATTCAAAGATATGTGTTTTGTACTTCTAATTATAAAAAATATATTTGTCTTAAAAATTATGCATTTCTCAGGAGCCTTTAAAATGTTTTAGCCTTTTTATATATATTTCTCTTTTTTAGAAGAGAAGTAGTCATACTGTATTGTGCTCATATTATATAAAAAATATTTCCACTTTTTTATATTTTTTGTGCAATTCTTCTAATGTAATTATGATTATTTAAAAGACTTTTATATAATATGTTAACTATAGAAAATAGCCTAATATTTTTAATAAACATGTCATTTAAAATAATTAAAATAGTAATAATTGTTCAAAATCAAATATTAACTATAAAAAATTGATAAATTATTTTGTTAAATGTCTAGCCATGATAAATACAGCATAATAAATTTTATTTCTAAGTTTTTTACTTAGTATAAATGTGCTTGATTGAATTTATTGTCTTATTTGAATATGATGAAACCAATGATGATTATTGCTTTCAATGCTTGTAATAACTGCTTTTAGACCATGTTGAATGAAAGGGACTGAATTTATTATTTGGGCTTAGGTGTTCATATTGCATTCACATTTACTGTAATCATATTTTTGTACTAATGAATACTGTATTTCATACTTGTCATTTTCAATCTTGCTTTTTTGTGTCATCAAACAAACTTATTTGTTAAATACTGGAAAATATAGGCAAGCCAAAAAATCAATATAAAAGTGATGGTCTGAAAAATGCTTGACGTGTAGGTACAGATTCTTCTGTTAAAATATGGTTGTAGCCAATGTTTCCTTGTTTGATTTCCATTCAATATATATAGTAAAGAAATAAACATGTTTCAAAGTCTTAGACAGATAGCTTTGTTAGGTCAATCTGCTATTGATTCATATGAGAGGGATTGGGGAAATAAAGTTAAAAAACTCTTTCAAACTAATTCAGTGGATGCCGCGCCAGCATGATGATTCATGAGGTAATAGTTTAATAGTCTCTCTTTTCATCTCCAAATTCTTATTGTTCCATTGTGATGTTGCTGGCAAAAACAGGATTGATAGAAAAAAATATCTGATATTTATTTCTGTAATTCATTTCATTGCTGCAATCATTAATACCTGTAGTTTGGAAATTAAATAATCAAAACAATGTACATGTTCTGGATGTTTGATTTACTTGTAATCAACATCAAAAGATTTTTGATGCCACTAATTGTTGTATTACAAATTATATTCAGCATGATATTGTTGCAAATTAGTGAGAAATCCATGCATGTTTAATTTTTGCATGTTGTCTTCCTATGTAATGATTCATTGCTTCAAATCCCATCTTGTGCTTGGATGTTTGTTTTGAATTCACTTTATATTATAAGTCCAAATCCAATTACCCTTTGAGTGCAAAAAATACTGTTGACTTCCAAACCAATCTTCCTGTGGTGTTACAAAGTAGTTGCCCTTTTTTTGTTTATCAATTGATCCCTCTTGTATTTGCTGATTCTACATTTTCATAACTATTGCTTAAGTATGTCTGACATATGGGCTGATATCCTTTATCTATAGGCAATTTTTTTTATTAAATTTAAAAATGTTTTTAACTAACCTATCTTTTTCATGCACACATATTAAAGCTGCATTCACAAAAAATCATCTTATAAAGCAATTCAAGTTCCTTAAAATTGCAATCTTTCTTATCGTTATTTATTATTTGGGATTTGTGCTGATGATTTGTGATGAGTAATTAGATTGAAATTGAAATCATTTGTATATATTGTTGTTTCAAATTATTATTCCTCTTTGACATTGTATTTGTGATTGTTACCTGTTGAATTATTTGTGTTTTGGTGCAGTGCTTAAATATTCCATGAAGAGATAATTAATAATTTTTATATAAGCACAAGTCAGATCTATATTTTCATAATTTTGATTTAAATAAATTTTATATGCACTATTTTAATCATAACTTTAAAGAAGACACTGAAAAAAATAGCAAAGGTACTAGAAAATATTTGAGAACTCTTTCATAATTGAAATAAAAAAAATCATTTATTTTATATAAATTCCATGTAACAATGAGTGCAAGTTTTTCTATATATTTATAAGAATCCATAATGTCAATTAAAGAAAACATAAATTGTTTTTCTTACATGCATAGTCATTGATTTATTCATTCTCTTATTATTGCATTTTCAGTATTTTGGGAGAAAAATTCTGTACTCAAAAATTTAGTATTAGATTATTTTTTTACTAATTAAAATACTTTTTATAATAGGAAAAAAATGATACTTATTTACAAAATTTTATTTAGTTTATCACTGAATGACAATTACTTAGTTCATATTTGTTCCCAAAACTATTGAATTAGAAAACTTATTTTTGATAATTTATTTATGATAGTTGATTGTACTATTAATGCAATAGTTATCTATAATTTTACAGTTATAGCTAACTATTGCATTAATATCTATGTTAATAAAGAATTTTTTTAAAAATTGCAAACGTTAATAAGGATTTTGAATTGATCTTCACTAATCAGTTTTATGTAGTTTATAATTTTAAATTTAAATAAAAAGGTCATAATTAAATTTTTTAAATAAGAAATAAAAAATTTTTCTACAATTTAGAATTTATTTTTTTATTAATTGATTATATGTTTGTGTGAGAGTGTTTATTTCAGATAACTCAGAGATCCAACTCTTTTAAATTAAATTAAAAAGTAATATTTTACATAAGTATTTAGATTTACTTTTAATAGTTTTAAAATTGTTGGATGAGATTCTCATTTTATTTGTGAATTTTTTGCATAATTTTTGGAGTTAATAGTTTAATATCTGTCATTGATATATTATAAAAAATTTTGGATATTTTTAAATTTCATTAATTATTAAAATTATTTTTGAAGTATTTTGTTTCAATATATTTTCATAGAAAAAAACTGCCACAATATGATTCTTGTGTTGACAGTTGTTGTACTATCCTTTACATGTTGTGTGAAACTGCCATTCTCAATTTCAAAGAGGTATCAGTTTACTTTTAATGTATTAATCTTTTTTATCTTTATTAATATCAAATTCAATCCTGTTAGATTCTTATATTAATTAGCTTGTTATAAGTTAAATGTTTTATGAAATAATTTGTATATAGATAGTGGCAAAGAATTACACAAGATCATTTATTAAATGTTAGTGCATAAATGTTTGATTTTTATTGGCATGGTGACATCATCATTAAATAAATTTTTTATGCACTTGTGTTAAATTTAAACAATAAGATTGTTCATTAAATATATGCAATATTTTTTCTGTTGTATATAATTGTAACACATTTAATCACAATTGTTTTTGTATCAGAATATTTTTTAGTAAATAAGAATATTTGTGTTAGTTTATCCTATGTATGTACCTGCTTTAACAATCTGTGATATATTTATTCCCAAAATATAAAATACTGTTGAATTTTTTAAACAGGTTTTGATTATGTTTCTACTTCGTAAACATTTTTATGCATATTGGTGATGTAATTTTGTGAACTAATGCATAAATTCTAATAATCAGATTGTAGTAATAAATTATATTATAACCATAAAGAAGCTCTCTGTAAATAAAAAAAACCATATTATCTATAAGTACATTTGTTGGCTTATAGTTTTATGAAAAATTAAGCAAAATATTAAATTTTATAATTATTTCTACTAAGTCTTAAAATATTTTAAAATTAAAATTCACTTATCTAGTCAGTTTCAATGGATAAATTCTGTATAGTCTTCAAAATTATGTTCAAGTACATGCTAAAATACATTGCTTATAAAGAAAATTCATTATCTCTTCATTAATGCATGTGAAGAATAATCAGAATAATGGTCAGTATTACTAAGGATAATGAGTGTATCCTTATCAGTTTGTATTGTGTGTGATATAATGTAAGCAATATATTAAAAATATCTGATGAAATTATAAATTAAATGAAAAACGTTTAAAATTTTATTATTTTGATATGTTAAATCTAAGCATTTTTGGAAAATCTCTCTGATATGTTATTTACATACTTTAAAAAATTGTATTATCATTGACACACATTTGCTCTACATAAAATAATATGTTATTTTTTCATGCATACTTATTCAAAAATGTTTTTAATAGAACATATGAAAATTTTTGAATAAGTGAACAATTTCTTAATTCTAAATTACGAAATTTTATTACATTTTCTATGAGTTTTTAATATATTTTTTTTAATTTCTCATAGGTGTTTTGCGATTTCCTTCCAATAATTGTTAATAGCTTAACTTTTTTAGTGAATGAATCTGAAAGTGGAAAGAAAGTATGTTATTATTTTTCTGTTCAACCTGTGATATATTAAATCTTTTTTTTATTATTTTCATTTTGCTAAGAATGTATATATTTTAAGCATAATAGAATCTTTTAATATGACAGAATTATATAATTCTAGCTGACTTATTAGTTATCAAATATCTTCCAAACATCAAATAATATTTTTTTTTAAAGTATAAATGTAAATTTCTTCAAAAGTAGTTAGATAAATTCAGTATACTCTATTTTTATTTTCACACTTATTTTACTTAATATGTTTTTTAATCTTTCAAAATTTTATTTACAATGAGAGCATTAAAAATAATTTTAATATCATCTCATGCCTTAAAATATTTAATCCGTACCCCTTTTTTAAAAAGCTCATATTTTCATATGTATTGTTTAGTTTTTTAAATTAAGAATTTTCTTACATAAATTATTGAGTTCTTTGAAATAAATAATTTTTATCAATTTTATCAATATTTGTGATTTTAAGAGTCATTGAGATTAGAAAACAATTTTAATCTGTCAATGTACAATTAGCAAAAAATGTTTGCATATGTAATATCTTTCATTTATTTGTAAATAAAATCATCTTTTTTACCAGCAAAAATGCAATAAAATCAGCAATTATGATATTTGTCCTATGTAACTGGTCAGTACTTAACACGATAATATAAGAGTTTCCATTTCATCTGATTTTCATTTAAGTAAAAAATTTTAATGGAACCCCTACAGATTAGGAAAAATCATTATATTTATTTAATATAAGCATTGGATTCCATCACTATAACTGCATTTGATTTTATGAATGTTGTTTATTTGAAATTTTTTTTCTAAATTGCTTGATTCATTGCTCAATTAAATAGTTGTAAAGATTTTTTTAGTAACTATAATAAAGTCTTAAAACAATTTCCCGTAAAAAGTATTAATAGTATTAAGTATAGAAATAAATACAAATAATGGAAAGGCTAACATATTTCTAACTCAAAATTAATTTAAATGACTTTTTTTATGTATTGTTTTATTCAAGTATCACAAGTATCACTAATATTATAAAATTTTCTATTCTTATCTATAAATATACATTTTATTATACTTTTATGTTGACTCCTGATTACATGCAAATGTATTTTAACATATTTGTTGCTATGATGATAAAAAACTATCCATAGTTCAAAAGCCTTTATAAAAGGTTATGAAATTTTTTAATTTTATTTACAGTTATATGAACTTTTTAGTGATTTTAATCTTTAATGTAAGGAAGAATATTCTCAAAGCCAATATTTTTTTAAATGAAAAAATATTAAACCCTTCAAATTTTTTTAATAGAAAAAGATTTTAAATATTATTTAAATATATAATTCTATAATAACTTGTTATTTAGGTCACTAAGAATACTGCTATACATTTAATATAATATGTGTATTTATCATTATTTATTCTAAAAAGTACTTTTTAAATACATTAATTTCTAATCTTTGTTATTGACCAGTTTTGTGTGATCAACCACTAATCTAATATAAATCCTTAAATTTATTGATGAAAATGAATATAATCAAAATTTCTTTTAAGGTTCTGTCATTGCTGACATTTTTAGTTGTGGAAAATGGAGACAATTTTTCTGATTCTATTTCGTTTTTGAATCCTTTACCGAATAAGACTGTTTTTGAAGCTTTTTCTCAAAAAATTTCTGGAATTAAATACAAAAGTGGAAAATTGTCTTTACAACAGGTTGTTAATTTTATTAATAATTAGATTAATTTTAGAGTATCACTGTTTTATTTGATATTTTGATTAAGATGAATTTTTAGCTATAATGTTGATGAAGAACAAACACTGAAAAATAATCTACCAGGATCTAAAAATA
This sequence comes from Latrodectus elegans, assembly GCA_030067965.1. Taxonomy (NCBI): domain Eukaryota; kingdom Metazoa; phylum Arthropoda; class Arachnida; order Araneae; family Theridiidae; genus Latrodectus; species Latrodectus elegans. Next base: position 98,729,070 of record CM057819.1, read on the forward strand.
CAAATAAAGTATACTATGTATATTTACATATTAAATCTATAAAAACGCATCATCATTAAAAGTAGAATTTCAATTTCTTATCCTGAAGTGTACAAATCAATGATATTTTTATTTCATATAGCAAAATTCTTTCAAGCAATATAATAGGCACTTATAATGAAATATTAATTACATATATATTTTGTGCTAAGTACAAAATATGCATCCAAGATTATTGTATATGTTATTAAAAATTTTTATATTATAATATCACTAATTTACGTAAAATGATATTTGGTTTTATGCTTTAAAATAATGTATGTAAAGTTCTATATTACTGAATTTTAAAAAAAAGGTTATATTGTAATTTTTTAATAAAATTTAATTTATATGTTGCTATAAAAAAGGATTTGTTTTTTATTGCCATTTGATAAATGTAATTGGTATAATTCATATATTTCCAATTTATTTGAATTTATATATTTTAACTTCTAAGCAATGATTTATATCATAATCAACAATATATTATTGATTTGCTTGTAAATTACTAAGGAATTGTTTAATTTTTTAAAAATTCCAGTAACTTATGTATATTATTTACAATTCATGAATATATATATATATATATATATATATATATATATATATATATATATATATATATATATATATATATATATATAAACATGATTGTGTATAATACTTATTTGAATGGTGAAGTATAAAATAATGATTATAGAATATTTAAAAAATAACCTTATAGAAAGTTTAATTCCCTCTTTTATAATATGCGGCCCTGACATCATTATATTATAATGAAAATTAATTAATTTATGATTTTATGACAATTAGTTCTACTTATTTAATAATATTTTTCTGACTTTGACCCTAGATGGTTTTGCAAAAGCTGATTACGATTTGAAGTTGTTTTTAACCAGAATCTATACATACTTTACTAGATTAAAATGAGAAAATTTTATTTGCTAATTTTTCCCAAAAAATATCTTCATTTTCCAGAAAATGGATCATTAGTGCACTATTTGTCTGTGTATTTTGTCAATTTGAATGAAATCATGGCACTCTGAAAAAATAAATGTAATTTTCATTAATGAATCTCACACCAAGTCAAGATTTATCATCTAAAGATGAAAGAATGTATGGCTATCCATCAGTGATACTTACTGAGATCAAGAAAAATTTTGTTTTTATATGACAAGTTTTTGTGTCATTAATGGACTAATGTCAAATCTCTGATTATTTAAGGTAAATTTTTATATTCATATGAAAGTAAATTGAGAATCAATGGTTTGCTATATAAGCCAAATTTAAATTGCAAATTTGTTATCTATGCTCAATATTTTCTGTGTACGATAAACAGACTCTTTTTTGCAAAGATAAGTATACACCAGATCTTTCTTACAAATAATTCCTTCTCATTAAACATTCTGTGATCGATGACTTCTGAAATTTGATGCTATGTAGGTGCATAAATATCATGAAATTAAAGCATCCTTACATCCCATTATAATGGGGAAAAAAAGAATCATTTTTAACCATTCTAGTTCTTCGATTACTTTGTTAGCCATTCTGTAGACAGATCCTAAAACTATTTCCATAGTACGTTCATATATATATTTATGGATTCAATATTGTATTGAGGGCTAAATATAGGGAAATATGCTGGTGCAACAATGCACAATGTTTAGGATTTAAATGTATAAGACCACTAAGTCCTGATTGGTTATGGCATTGCTCTCATTATCAGAAAATAAGGAGTTTGAATTCTGGCTTTACCAAAGACCTGACATATTCATTAAAGGGAACTGGGACATTTTAAATCAATTGTGGTCGTAATGCCTTTCTAGTGAAATGATATCTCTGTGGTGGAAGGTCTAGTATTGGAGGGTCTTCTGCTTGATTCCTGTTTGTGAATTACCAAGACTTCCATGTAACTGCTTTCATATAACTGTTATCGCCAAATTTTGGAGTGGATACTGAGAAGTATATGCAAAAACAATACACTATGCTTATGTAAAGCTGCAGTGGCTTGGATGGTTATAGTATCTCACTCTTTGGATGCTTTTCTGTTTGGGGTTTGCTTCTAAACTTAAAGACTCCTTCCCAGTAGCTTCCACTTACAGGTAGAGCCCAGCTTTGAGCTTGGTGTTATGTAGCATACCAGATCATGCACATAATGTTTATGTCTGTTTTGGAGCAATTTTTACATTTTATTCATTTCCTTCCATGAAATTTTACTAAGTGTACATATTAATTTTATTTTGAATACAACTATTTAGATACATATTTCATTTTTTTCAGAAAATGTTTTGCTTGTAAAATACTTTAAAACATTTGTTATATTATGTAAATTATTTTGATTAAAATAAATTCATGTAAAAAAATTATGTTTTATATTTCATGTTCAATGTAGGAAATCAAGATTTTTCTTAAATCTTGTCAAATGATGGGCAATGGAACTATTGAAGGACTTAATCATCTGTGCCATCAATTAAAATTACAACAAAAAGAATTATTAGACATGCTGAATTTACTTAAAGGTTAGATTTCTTAATTGTCATACAAAGTTGTATAGCTTACTTTATTATTCAATAATTGACATTAATTTTAAAGATACATAAATTTGTTCTGGTATTTATTTTTTCTTTAAAGTGTCTGATACTGAGTAGCAATATGTCAATTATTTCCATTTCTATATAAATTTTTGCTTTTCATTCAATTAGTGCACAAAATTTTATTTCTGTCTTTTGGATTTTTTTAATTTTAAGAATTATAAGCTATTGAAATTATAGCTATAAGGAGTTTATAAGTTATATAAAATATTTATTATGTATAAAAAGTAATTTTTTACAAAAAAGTAAAAAGTAATTTTTTACATATGAACTTTCTATTTAGATTATTGAAATAGACCATATTTTTACCAGCTATATCATTAATTTAACACTTCATTTCAGTGGTATTATAAGTTTAAAAGTTATTTTATTCCAGTTATTTAAACTCTTAAATTTTTTCAAGATGTGTATAGATGTTTTTATCTGTTAAATAATTGTGCTTATTTGCAAGGTATGGGTGTAGAGTTCTCATTATTTTTGTAAATTAATTTTTATTTTTACACTTTCTTATTCTTATCTATTCTTTCATGTGTCATTCCTATTTTATTTTCTCATGTATGTCTGAAACAGTTGTAACATTAATTGGTCCAAATGAAATATTCTTCATAGTTAAAAAAAAAAAAAGCATAATCATGTATTAAAATTTTTTGTTTGTCTTGCTATAAAGTAATTTTGAATTGTTAAATGCAATCAATAGTTAATAAATTATTAATTTTTACTAAAATAATTTTATATCCAGTTATATTTGGTGTGAGTTATTGAGAAAACAAAAGTATAACTAATTTTGTTTTCTGAAGGAAAAAATCATATAATAATTATTTTTTTATCATATTTAATTTTTAATAGACAGATAAAATGTTATGGAAATTTGTTATATTTGGTTTAAATAAAAGCATGCAATACTTCATCTTTTATCATTACAATATCCACTTAAAGATATTTGTAAAAATTTGCTCTTTTGTAAAATTAATAGTTTTACATTTTTGATTTACATATCCACATTTATATTTCCTTTTAATAATTTATTGATTTATATTTATGTTTTTGTATGTTCAGATCTTCAAAACAATTTGGTAGAAAAAATATTTAGGTACCATAAATTTGTGATACTACAGTGATACTAAGTTATTTATTATATCAACATTGAAATATTAATAAACTTAAGATAGTAGAAAATTTATTGTAAAAAATAAAATGAAAATATGAAAAATTTCTTATTTTACAAAATTTTTCTTTTATTTATTTTAAATTTCTTAAGTAATTAAATTTTGTTAAATGTATTTAAAATCTGCCTGGATAATTTGCATGCTTAATTTTTTTTCGTAATATTTCTTGTGCCAAAAATGATGTACATTATTTTCAAAATAACAAAAGTTTGAAATATTTTGATGTCATGATTTATTTATCATAACTGCTCAAAACATAGTAAATATTTTTAGAATAATCACAGTATAATACTGCCTGGAAAATTTTACCAAGGCTGCCCTCTAATATTTATCCCAAGAATAAAGGAATGTTAGGCAATTTTGTTAGTTTCAGTTAATCCAAATTATTTTTATATAATATTCTTTCCTACGAGTTCATGTAAATAAACACTATCTTTGATAGTTTCATTGAAATTAATCAAAAGACTTATAGTAAATTCATTGAATATGTTGTTAAAACAATTATATTAAAAAATATTTTGACAAATTGTACTTTATACTATACCATACTTGATAGAATACAACATTTCTTCTCAGTAAAAGCTGAAATAATTCCTTCCAGAACATAGGTTCGTACTGCTAAACTATAACTAAGCTATTGATATAATAGTGGAAAAGAATACATGCACTCTGAATTTCATATATTTTAAAATAATGGTTTTTCTCATTTTTATTAATTACAACTTATTTTAATATTTAAGCAGGAATATTTTTTATGCAAAGTTTTTTCATAACTTGCAGTACACATTCATTTGTTTTTTATATGTATTGATGGTATTGTTTTTTGTCATCTTATTAGTATTGAAGAATTATTTATTTACAAAATATCAGAAGTTTACATAGAGAGTGTTTTTTATAATATGAATTAAAAATATCTTTTTTTCATTTAAATTTAAATGTATAACCATAACAAAATTTAAGTATGAACGCTTTTTCTTTGCTTCTTTTTCATACTATTTCAAATGCCTTGATAAATAAATTGAATTAATTTTGATTTATAATTTCATACATTGAATTTAAAATTGTTAGATTTCTTCTTTAAGAATTGTAAATTTAATTTTGAGTTGCATTTTAAAACTTTTTAAATGATAGATATTTTTTTTGGATAAAATCAATCTCCTGACTTTAAACAACAGAAAGTCATAATTATTTAACAAATTCTACTTTTTTATTTTTGTTTTATAAGTATTTGTATTTGGTAATATCATTAAAAATTATGTATTAACAATTCATTATTAACACTCAGACATTAAAATAAAATGATGCATTGTTTTTGGAATGCAATCAAGTAAAAATATTACAAAATTCTAATTTATGTTAGTATCCTGACTTTTTTCTCTCACTCAGAATGAAATATGAGATAGATTAGAATTTCAGTTTATGTTGCGATATTTTTATATTTTACATTCTTGTTTTGACAATATATTCAATGAACCCACTGTTAGAACTTTAATAATTTCAGTATAGTTATCAAATATAATATTTACTTAACAGTGAAGTGAGAAAAAAAGGGAATATTTCTTGGAATCTTTTATTGTTTCTTCTAATGCTTTGTTAGCAGAAATATTTTGTATATATTTTCTATGAATAAATCATTTAAAAATATAATTTTTAAAAATCACTTTATTTCCATATTTCTAAATATTTGATTATTTTCCTTGATACAATTTTCCAAATTCAGTCGAATTTATTAAATATTTACATTGTTGACAATAACTCTGATTCATCTTAATGATAGGAAAAAAATCTGGGTTATAATCAAGTTTTAAATCAGCTATAAATTTGTTTTTAGATATTTAATTTTCATTATCTAAAGTTTATCTTGTTTCTTTTTTATATTTATTTTAAATATGCAAAAATTTTAAATATGAATATGGAGAAAGTTTGATTTCTGTGATTCTTTTAAATTTATTTTACAATATGATAAAAATGATATTTTGTAATCATTTTAACATTTAAAAAACATATGAATATTGTATTGAAAAATGTTTTCATTGTATATAAACTTTGCATCGATTTTATTTTATTTCATGTTATATTTTCAATTTTTTTTTTTGTACATAATTATACTCTAAAATATAAGATGTTAGTTTAATCGCCAATAAAAACATTTTTTTCTGGTAAGAAGTTTCATACATTTCTTAAAGAATAAAAAATGTTAATATATTTATATAATATTTGCTCAAATTTTGAATTTCATTAAATTTATTTTTATCTCATTCTTTAAGGTATTTAACTATATAATTTTAAAAATAATTAACTGATCAGAAAATTATTTTAATAAAATTAAACTCTACAATTTTTTTACCATTCTTTGTATTACTTTAATAAAGAATAAAAAAATTGTTGAGGTTTTTTATTTCTAAATTTTTATATTTTAAACTAGAGGTCTGCTTATATATGAGGAAAAAAATTATCTTCTGTTTGTTTTTGAAATTTTTTATGTCATTATTCTTTATATTGGTACTTTTTTGTCCTTCTAAATTTTTTATTTATAAAAATTATTCTCCCTTTAATTTTTTCTTACTTTTCTGTTTAAGTTATTTGGACAAGTGTTGGGAAGAATAACATTGTGTGTTTGATTCTTTGAATAGGAGAAAAAATTGGTTTGCAATTGTATAAGGAAAGCAATTGGTTTATAATATAATAATTAATTTTTTTCTTTTACACATGGTAAATATCATAAAAAATAATTCTAAAGCACAATTTGAAAAGTATTTATTATTAAGTTTATCAAGAACTTAGAATTGCATACTTTTAAAATGCACACATGTAAATTTTCCCTAATACCAAGGTAATAATAAATTTCTCTCTTGAAAAGTTTGTAAATATGAGTATACAAATTTTGAAGTCCTCATCTGTTTATTTTTCTGACACTTTTATTATTAATCAACAAAAAGTAATGATTTTTGTTTTTAATGTAACATTTCTGGAAAGTGTGAGTTATATGCTTGAGCATAAGTTCTCTTTCTCATTGAAAATATTCTATAGTCTTCCAGGAAACAATTTGATTTAGATAATATTATGAATATTCATGTAATATATTTTCATACTTCACTTTTCTTTTCATTTTTTAGAAAGAACATTATTTTCAGAAGAGGTTAAAGCAAGTGTTCTTCATCAGTTAGTTTGCCAACTTGCTTCACTCTGTGTTTCAGAAGATATTTCATTTGAGGTTAAATTTTTTTGCTAATATACATACTTATTTCATGTTAAAAACATAATTTCATTTCTTTCTGAAGAAAATACGGTTTATCTACCATTTATTTCTAACTATAAATAGCTTTGTAAGTAATAGGAACTCCCCTTAGATTTCTGTTACTTATAAAGTTTATGTCCTTAAAGTCTAACATGTTTAGGCTTTAGGGCTAAAATTCTATAGAAAATGATCAAAGAAACCAAATTATGTCATTCAGATCGTTTTTACTTATTTTATATAAATATTTTATGTAATTGGAATTATCTTTTATCTACTATTTTATTTAATAGTATTTTCTCTTTTCTATTGTATAGAACTTATTCTATATATAAATATCATTTATGATATGTAGTTGAATTTATTCTTGTATGACATTTTATCTAATTTATTATAGTTATTATTTATATGTGAGTTTTTATCATTTAATTATACATTTCCGATTTCTTAAATTGAAAATTAATTTTCCGAAAATATAAATTTGCTTTGCACACTACATTCAAAGACAATAACTCAAATTTATGAAAGTTAAATTTTATATTAATGATTATAATTTAAAATTTTCAAGTTCTGTTTAATATTTACAAGGAATGCTGTTAAACTAGTTAGAAAATGTTTTAATAAAATTAAAGTTTTTTTTTTTTTTTTTTAATTTTAAGAATACTCTATTTTTTTTATCAGCTGAGTTTATACATATAGTTTTGATTTGATAAATTAATATCAATTACTAATGTATAGTTTGAATATTAATTATGAAAAATTTTAATTTAAAATTATTTTACTTTTAAATGTCTTCATCAGATTGTTATTAAAGGACACTTTTCATAATTTTATAAAGGATATCTTCTTCTTGGCTTAAAATATGGATCTTATTTCATAAGAGAAACTTATACAATAAGATCTATATTTTAATAATTTTAAAATTTAAATATTTAAAAATTGAGGAATAGTAGGATTTAAATTTTTTTGTTCTTTTTTGTTTTTAGGTTAAAAAAGCAGCTAGTAATTGTCTTGGAGTAATCGGACCAATAACATTTTCTTCAGTTGTTTTGCAACCTTCATCAACTATATCTGATGAAAGATTGAATGCTGCCTATCAAGGAAACTCAGTTATTTTAAACCTGCTTATTGAATATCTTTTTGATAAAAAGTATTAAATATTTGCTGCATTTAAAAAAATTTCAATGCATTAAATTTCTTAAAAATTTATAGTATTTGTAAGAAGTGGGCAATAAAATCCTGCCTCATGCTTTTATCTGTGGAGTGTGTACAGTTATGTTCATAAAAAAAAATGTTGAGATTGCAGGAGAGTAGTTATGCATTAAAAAATGAAATGACTTTCTTTGGCCTTAGTGGTAAAATTCTGATTTTCTTCAGATACTCTTGCAGTCTTATTAAGTTACAGTTCATTTAATTATGGAGGATTTATTATCATTTTCATCCAATATTGAACATCAAATGATATACCTAGTCTTTTTATTTTATTGTTTCTGCTTTTCATTAAAAATTACAAAAGGTTATGAATAACTTACGTGCATAATTTTTTGTTTCACATTTCTTGGAGTAATCTTTTTTTTTTTTTTAATTTTATTATGACTTACTGTATTATTGACATAGATTAAATATATTTAGATATATACATATTTTTAAGTGATTTATATTTCATTTTACTGATATGTTCATTTTTCTATACATTTGTTGATTGTGTAAGTTTACATTTATTTTTTTCAAGAAAGGTTATGTATTGATTTTAAACCTCTAAAAGAACAATTTCAATAATATTTCATTAAAGTCCATTGTGTTGTTTTCCACTGTGTATAAAATTATTAATAATTTTCACTTCAGCATTGATGTTAAAAAAACAGCATCAGAAGTGCTTAAGGATTTGCTTGGAACCAAAATTGGTTATGCCTTTTTTATGGAGTACAAGAAGAATTTTACTGACAGTAAAAATTTAGATTTTGCAACACCCTTTCTTCCATCTCAAAATGTAAGCATATATTTTGCAAAATTTTGTAATCATTTAAATTTTAATTAAAGTAATCTACTACTCATTTATAATATTAGTTTAATGAAATTGTTTTTACAACTTGAAATCTATTACATTTTGTGTTAAATAAATAAATTTGTTAGTCTAGAAATAAAGTTTTAAAAATAATATGATTATTAGCTGTATATTGAAAGAAGGAAAAATAGATTTATTAAAATATTTTTAAAAAAGTACATTTGTTATATTAAGTCATTTAATTTTGAATTTTTTTATTACCATAAACATTACTTCGAAATTGAATTTTTATGAAAAAAATTATCATAGAAATTATTTTCAAACCTGAAATTTGATTTTTTATAGGTAAAAAATTTGAAATCTAGTCCTCAATATAACCTTAAACTAGAGTGTGTTCAAAATTTTAATTTGTGGGTTCCTGAAGATTTTGGACACTCAAAATGGATAACCACATTAGTTTGTACTATTTTGGAGAGTGGATTTGCCAAAGATGTATTTTATGAATGTTTGATTCCATTATGTCAGAAACAGGTATGTAAATAAAAAAATATCTGTGTTTTAGGATTAAAATAAATTGTTATTAGCACATTTTTTCTTAAAATCTTATTTTAAGAAAATAACTTCTTTTATGTTGAATTTCCTTTTTTTCTCTATTTTATTTTAAAATTTAAGTTTCAAAAATAAAATGTTTTTTACTTATATAAAAATATACAATAAATTTCAATCTTTTTTAGGAATTTTCACACAAGCTATCAAATTTTCAATTCTGCAGTTTGTAATTGTTTGACTAAATGAAGTAAATGTGTTAATTCATAAACCTGAAAAATAAACGATATTAATGTTATGACTGAAAATTCATTACTTCAAAAAAGGAAATCATTCATCAAGAAATCCTTGATTACGTCTAAACTTGTTGGATTTTCCAAAATGTTTATCTGTTATATTTGATTGTTTAAAAAAAATCAAAATCATTTTACTATTATCAGTTAATTATGTATTTTTAATTATCCTTTTATTAACTATTGCAGTTTACATAAATTGCTCCAAGTTTAAATTTTGTGAAGTTTATCTATTGCATGTTTCTTTATTTTTTAATTGTATCTACTTTTCTTTCTAAATTTAACTGGGTCATTTTTGATTAGTTATTAGGCCTCAGTTTATTTATAATTACTTGATATTTTCTTATTATTTAACAATTAATTTAAATTTCCTCACTATATTCTCCTATAAAACAAACTGGGGTCATTAAAACTATTATAACCCCTTAACTTATAGTCAGAAAGCCATGAAATTTTAATATACATTGTTTAGGGGTTAATATGAACCAAAAATTACATGGGTCTCTCAACAATGTTGCCATATATTGTCAACTCAGGGTCTTATTGAGGGATGTGTTACTAGTGTTTTTTTTTTTTTTTTTTTTTTTTTTTTTGTATAGTTTATACAGTCAAGAAATTTATGTTTAATTTATTTAATTGCTTTGATATGTATGATCATGATTTAATTGAAAATTGTAATTTTTTGGTTTCCTAGTCTTGAAATTTTGTCCATTTACTCTTGTAGCCCAATTTTTGTGATAAAATTCTTCCTCATTTGATTTACACCATTGTTTCAAATGGAGATGATCTCATTAGAAGTGTTGTATCTAATGGAATAAATTATTTCTTTTCGAGTTGTACTGCATGGATGCAAACCATATCTTATAAAAGTAGCCTTCCTTCATGTGAGTATATCTTTTACATTTATTAATTTTATAGATTTTTTTTAACAAAATATGAATATACTTGGATATTTTATAAATTTACTCTATAGTTGAGAAAATAGTCAATTTTATTTATATAAGTTTTATTTTAATTTTTATTTAAGTTTTCTTCAATGATATTTGATTCTTTATACTTTAAATTAAGACTGTATTCTTTCTTTAATTTATTTCATTTAAGAATGCTGAATTAATTTTATATTAATAGTGAATTTTATATTAAAATTTTTTTAATCTGATAATTTTAACATTTAATTTTGTATAAATTAAATGTTATTTGTAATTTTGTATAAATTAAATTAAATTAAATATTTTTCTTACATTTTCTGTATTACCTTTAAGTTTAGAGTATTACTTCTTTTAACATGTATTTCATCTATCTGTAACTTCTGACAAAATTGTATGGGTAACATTTGACAAGCATTGATTAATTTATTTATCTTTTAATGACAAAAAATAATTTTTATTGTGATATTTTTTCACTTCTCTATCAAAAGAACACATTCCTTATCAAAACAATGATTATGCTACAGAAACATTCTTGGTTTTATAATCTATCAATTAAATTTTTAAACAATTTAATTTATACATTATAAATTGGATAATAAAACTATAATATATTTAGCATTCTTTAACTCATTTATGCCTATTACTGAATGAAACTGCTGTTTCAAAATGAAAAATCAGGTATAAATAAGTTTAAAGATATTTAAATATTTTGAAAAAGTAAAGTTTATTTTTGATGTTTTCGTTTTTTTAATATAAATAGTCACTGATAATAATTTCAGGAATTATCTATTTTGGGAGTAAGACAATTCCATGAAAATTCACAAACTTTAATTAAAATGAAATTTTAAAATGTAATTGGATTAATATAATGATAGCTTATTATTTTTTAATTTTTTTCACTGTTTAAATTTAAAGCTTGAAGAAGTAGCCCAAAATTATTTTAAGTTAGTTATAAAATATACAATATATTTATATACTTGATATAATTACAAACATTCATCTTAAGAATCTTTTGCTATATTTTTCATATTAATTTTGGAATGGAACAAAAATATTATTTATTTCTAGTTTCATTTTTACTTTAAAAATTGAAATTGAATAGATAGCAATGCCAATTATTGTCTTACTTTTTTACCCCAGATTTCCCTCTCTTTCAAAGTTTTTTTTTTTTTTTTTTTTTTTTCTCACAAATTATTCTGAATGCATTTTCCCTATTTAAAAAAAAAGAACTTTATTTTCTATATTTTTAAAATTCTTACAAATTTCTTAATAACGTTTGATAGTTTACAATTTTTTTTTTCAATTATCAATAAAAAAGTATATTTGACTCCAGACATTTAAAGCTGATGAACTTATTCTTAAGTGTGAAATTCTGATTCTTTACGTGAATTTCACACTAAAGAATAAGGGATTTAAATATATGATTCATTAGTGTGAAAGATTCAGTATGATTACCAATGTTTCTTTTCAATAAAAATTTAGAAAAATGTATTTTCTATTAATTTTTCAGAAAAAAATTAAAAATTTTAAATTAAAATCAGTGTTTAAAAATTGTAAGCAAATTAACATCTTACTTATAATAAAGTTTTATTTATTTTTACTGTTATTCATCAATTATATTAGTATTATTTATTGCATTCAATTGATACAATTTTAATTATTTCCAAATGGACTGTAAATAATGCACACTTAATTACAAAGACATTTTTGTCACAAAATTGCTACTTTTTACAATAAAGTTTAATTTTACTAACAATAAAAATTAAACTTTGTGAAATGCAACTTTTATTATTATAAGATAATTAAATATCAACATTTACCAATTATTATTATAAAACATTTAGTCACTGAATATAAGTTTTATTACATTCTGTATGAAATATTTTCAACTTAAAATACTTTTATGTTATATTTATTATTTAATTTTGAGCTTTTAACATTAAAAGACCTACCATTGAAGTTTTTTGTTATTAAATATTTCCATTAAAATGCATTAAGAAATAAAATCAATTGAGAAAGATATTATATGATAGTAAAATATATGTTAATAAAATAAATATTCAGTGCATTTAATAAATTCTCATTTTTTACTTCTTTAGCTCCTATGCAGGATTGTAAATTTTCCAAGCAGTCAATTCGAACTATGCTTTCCATTATACATTACATATGGTTACATCCAAAGCAAGTGTAAGTGTAATTTTTTTAATATATATAATAAAATGGTGGTTTTATTTTCATTAGTGAGAAATAACTTTCATGGGGAGATGTTATTTTTCAATCAGGTTTTGCATTATGCAAGACATGGAAATATCTTAAAAGTTTCTTAATTTTTCAAAATATTCTTCAATTAAAAAACTATTGTTTTAAAAATTTAACAATTAAATTCTTTAAATATTTTCTTAAAATGTGCCTATTATTTTCAATAAATTTAAAATTAATTGATTATAGACAAAAAATTTTGCATGTGTAGACTATTTATATTTTAGAATAAGTTTTGAAAACAATGATAGTTTTTAAAATGTCATGGTTAATTTTATCTTTTACTTATTTCATTATTATTGTGGTGTTCTAAGCATTTTTGTTCAATTTATAAATATATGTTTTTTTTTTTGTTAACTTGTGACAAATTAATGCATATGAAATGTTAGATTTTTATATGAATGTATAAAACTACATTTTTTTATTATTTTAATTTTTATTTTATTTATTTATTTATTTTTATTTTTTTTATTTTATTTTATTTTTTTTTTTTTTTTGCATTTAATCATACTTAGTTTAATCAAAATGTGCTCCATTGCTTCAATGCATTTTTCCTTTCAAGATTTTAATGTGTAGATGATTATTATAAAGAAATTCTGATCTTTTGAAGCAATAAACTCTGATATAAATATTTTCTGACTGTATTCACATTTTTTATTCTGTTTAACCAATAAAAGCTGTTCTAAATATTTAAAAAGTGAAAGTCAGTTGAAAAATGATTTAGGGAATATACTGTCTAATACAAAATTTCATGTTTTAATTTAATTTTCAAGTTGTTTTTTATGATGTATATGGCCTAGTGGTTATTATGGAAAAGCATTAGGCCATACTGATTAAATGTTTATTGGCCTATACTTTTGCATTTTTCATAAATGCTAGCAGTATTTTAGACTATAATTGTCACTCCAGTTAAAGGGAATGATATGTGAAATACTTCAGTTACATTAAACTAAACTGTTTTATTCATTTGTCCTTTTCTTACCTTGCCAATTTCAAAATGGTATTGTAAATTTGCTTATGGTTCGCTTTTATTCTGTTAACAAGTTACCTTATGCATATAGTTGGATTCTTTTCCACCAATGCTTTAAAAATGTCATTTTTCACAAGAGTGATTTGTTGTAAAATTTCAAAAAAAAATAATAAATAAATAAATAAAATAAAAATAAATACACTTTTTTATCATTAGCAGTATTTTTTCTAAGTACCTGCTTTATATTGTGTACTACTTTTACTTCATTATTGTTAAGCATATATAAAAAATTGCACAAATATTGCCTGAATTCATATCTTGATGAAATTTAAAACAAATAATATCTGACATTTTATATACACTTATCTATTAATTTGTCCTGTAGTTTAAAAGGAATGAAAAAATATAAATAAATTTTTTTTTTTTTTTTTTTTTTTTTTTTAATTGATACTTACAAATTTTCCTTGTAAATGCTTCAATTTCTTTCAAAATTTTTAAAATTCATTCCTAGGAAAAAAGAAACTTTTAAAGTTTAATGTAATTGTTATATCATTTTCATTCAATGATAATATAGGAAAATAATATAAGAATATTAAGAATGACTCAATTTGTGAACTATTTGTTCACAAAATTTTCTAATAGAAAAACTAAATTATGCATGAAGTCACCTTCATTACAGAAAGCTTCTCAAAATTTTATTGACCTTTTTCTTTGCTTTATTGTTGGTATTGAAGATTGCTTCAATTTTCTTTTGGAGAACACATATCAGCTATTCTCTTTAAACAAATTAAGTTGGATTCATTGTACTAAAGGAATTTTTATTTTGTTACTCATGTTTTGTGCTTCTTAGTAAATCTTAGTTAGATCTTTTTATTAATTACAATGAGCTATATACATAGTGAAATCTCATCTAAACATTGTTGTGGTTTCCTTACTCACTCCATATTATATATTATGTTTAAAATTTTGATATTGTGTTTAATTATGTTCAAATATTTCTCATATCAAAAAAAACTTTCTGTTATGTTAAATGGATTATATTATTTTAAAATTTCAGTTGACTATTGTATTTGTATTTTAAACAGTTATTACCCAGTTACTATCCTTATCAAAATTAAATTATAAGCAGTGCTTTTTTTCGTACCATTCTGTGTTACACAGATTCCATATAATTTATTAATATTAGTATCTCCACATGCACTATTTCTTATTTACCAATTTAGTCTCACCGATTTGTATTTTATGATGCTACATATGTATTTAGTACTGCCCTCTTACAATTTAGTGAGGTTATAGTTAATCTGCTTTTATCAAAGTATATATAAGCAAGAGTGTAGATTTTCAAATTATAAACTGTGAAAAATTTTTAATAAAATATTAAATTGTCATTATAAACAAACAAATTTTTCACATTTTATGTTTATCTACTGCAAAATTGCATAATATGTAAAAAAAACCAATGACAAATACATTTTTAATAAAATTTTGTTTAAAATTTTAGTATCTTAGTTAAATTTATTTAAACATATTTACCATTGAAATATTTTTATTTTTAGAGTTCGAAATTCACGGAATGTTTTGAAAGATATTTTATTAGATATCAACTTTCTAGAAGTTGCTCAGGCAGCTCAGTATTGTTCTGCATATTTCACTGCTTTAATTTACACTGAACTTTGGTGTAATTCTGTAAGGTTTGTATTTATTTAAAACACTTTTGTGTATAATTTGTAAAAATACTTGAAAGTTTATTAATTTTTCTCTTTAGTTAAATATTAGAATATTAAATTATTTTATATTTTATTAATTGTTTAGATTACTAAAAATCATTGTAAATATGTTGCTTTTTTACTTTGTATGTAAATTTTACTTCCTATCCTTTTTATGAAAAATTAGATCAAAGTATTTACTTTCATTAATTTCAGAATTATTGATTACTAGCTCCAATAGTGTGCTCTTAAAACTAGACATTGTTCAGAATTGTGCACTTCGGTTAATGACCTGTGCAGATAAAGCTACACCAATTGCTTCCATGGAACTGCAGACTGGCATTGAGGCTTTTTCTGATCTTCATAACAAACTGGCTCTGATTCTTAGTAAAAAACTGATTGGAAGTAATAGTCATCATTGGAGTAATTGCAGACCTATTATAAGAAGACTTAAATCTCAATCTACCTTTTTTGATCATATTGAGAAAATTGGTGATTCTCTTGACTTGCCTCTTATTGGTGATCAAACCTTTATTGAAAATTTTGCAACTGGTTACCTTAAAACAGCTGATATAAATCATGAACTTGACTTTTCTTGTAGTAAGGGCACTTCTTCTGAACCTAAACTGAGAGCCTTTGCCTTGGCAACTATCTATGAGAGGTATCTTCTGCTTGATTCCCTCCATGTATATACTGATAGATCCATTGATTCTGTCCTGAAGATTGCTGGTTCTGTTGTTTCCTACCAACTTTTTCAACTCAGTAAACCTGTAGGGGACTTTTGGGATAATTTTGATGGTGAGATCTCAGTAGTGCTTTTTGCAGCTGAGGCCTTGCTGAACTTTAAACATGGCAAAATTGTTTTTCTCGTTGACTCGCAGGCTACAATTCAGACCTTGGTAAATAGAGGTGTTTCTCCCTCATCTCAAGAAGTTAGGTGTAAAAGTACTTTAAGTAATCTTATCAGAAATGGTAATGAAATTGTACATCAGTGGATCCCAAGTTATGTTGGGATCCCAGGTAATGAGAAATCTGACTCTTTGGCAAAATTTGCACTGGGTTTGACCTATTGCTTAGTGCCAGTGCCTGTGGGATAGAAGAAGTGTTCGTTCTTCTATCCCAATTCGTAACTTCAAGTCTTTGGTGGCTTTGGGGCTCAAGACATCTAGGGAGCTACACTATGCTAATTTGGCTGCTGATAAGAGTTGGGAGTGCCTGTTACAGCTTAAAAATAGAGTTCCTCCAGGCTTGCCCATGAGAATTGGTGTTGCCTGCTTCCAGTTATTGACAGGCCATGATTATCTTAAACAGCATCTATATAGAATTGGGCTGGCTTCCTCTTGCTCCTTGTGTGATCATGGCTCTATGGATGGACATCATCTTTGGGAGTGTTCTGGTCTGAAAGATAACAGACATTGGAATTATTTACCCCTTCAGTTCTTTGCATCTCTACTGGTTAGCAAGACAGCACATGACTGATTGACCAAAGCTGGGCATAGGATAAAAAATTAATAATAAAAAATAACATCATTAATTTAAAGAGAATTAAAATAAAATTTACTTTCATAAAATCTATCATATTTTTTAAGTAAATTAGTTGATATATATTTTGAAACTACTAGTTCTTTGGCTGTTATTTTAATTCTGAATTAAAACATTTGATGTATTAATTTTATTCATCATGAATTTTGATGTATACAAGTGTTAATTTCTATTCACTGAAATATTTTGCTATCAAAATTTGAGTATCAATTATAGTTTTCCTTTTTATATAATTTTCAACAATGTATATCTGTATTTGTACTTGCATTATTAGTTAAAAAAATAATAATCCCATTTTGTATTTTTAGGGAAAGAAATAGGAACTCTGAAACTTGCATTGAACATTCAGATTCTTCTGGTAGCTTAGAATATTCCCCACTTTCATATATTGGATCACAAGGTAAAGATAAAGCTACTGTGGTATATGATATATTACTTGACACATACTCAAATATTGGGGACTCTGATGCTATTAGTGGATGTGAGGTTGTAGCAGTTGATAGCCAAGCTATCTTGAAGCACAGTTACTTTGTTGAAAAAAATTGGGATGGATTACTTAAAATAAGTGATATGAATTGTTCAAACTTAGAGATTTTACAGGTAAGAAATATTTAATAATTCTAATATGAGTTATGTTCTTTACCATGCATTCATATATCATTTGATTATTGATGTATGTTAGATTCTTTGCTTCAAATGTTTAAAGTATTATTTTTTAACAAATTTTAGTGTAGAAAAAATTTTAGAACATGTTTACATTTGTTATCCTTTTATTTTATTTTATTTTGTAACTATTTTGATTTCTTTAAATAAAGTTTTATTGTTATATTGTCTGTTCAAACATTTTTAATAATATTTCTGCTAAATGAAGATTGACATGGTGGGTATTTTAAAATTATGTATCTTATAATTTGTAACGTAATGTTTCTTGTTTATAAGTAAATGAGAAATAATTCTAAATGATTTTATATTTACATAATGAGGACATGTAAAAGATCTGTAGGTTAGTTCTCAAAAGACTGTTATGTTTTACTTGCAAAATAAAATGGGATGGATTTATGTCCCAAAATATTTTTAATGTTTAGATCAACTACATAGCCTATGAAAAGAAGCATTTGGGGTATATTTCTTGACTGAAAACTCACATGGGGAAAAAAGCCTGCTGATTACAAAATTATCAATCAAAAAAGTGCATCATGGTGTATAGATATACAAGGGTTACTCCGAAATTTTTGAGACACGCCCAGACAAGAATTTAAAAAATAAAAATAAAGGTTTAATTTTAAAATACAAAGTATTTTAACACAGAAGACGATTTTTTACTGACTTACTTCAACTTGTTTAGCGTAGAATAAATTTTAAACAGAAGAGAAAATGAAGTTGACGCGAGAACATTTTCGCGCTATGATTTTCTATGATTTTAATGCAGGATTAAATCAAGATGAATGCGTTCAACGGTTGTAATTAGCATTTGGTGATGAATCTCCTGCTTGTACTAATGTATTCATATGGTTTAGAGAATTTAGAAGTGGTCGCAATTTTCTTCAGGAGGAAGAACACATAGGAAGGCCACCATTGACAGTAATCCCGGATAATGTGTCTGCCATACAAAAAATGTTAATGGATGATAATCGCTGTACCTATGAAATGATACAGAAGGAACTTAGCACTGGATCCGCAGCTATACACAAACTCATTCATGAAGAATTGCATATGAAAAAAGTAGTTTGCCGTTGGGTTCCCCATAATTTAACTGAGCACCAAAAAGAGGAGCGTGTCAGAATCAGTAAAGAAAATCTTAAATTGCTAAATGATGGTGGCCATCACATCATTTCTAAAATTGTAACAGGTGAGGAAACGTATCCCATTTTTTGACATTCCAACACAACAAGAAAGCAAAGTATGGGTCTTTGAAGATGCTCCCATGCCGACAATGATGGAAAAACAATGCACACTGAAAAAAGTGATGTATTCCATTTTCTTCAGAAGTACGGGATTGGTCAAAGCCATCAAGTTGGAAGGACAGAAGACAGTAACCACAAACTGGGATACCACTAAATGTCTTCCAGAAATTCTACAAGAACTGAATGTTTGGGGAC
Source organism: Latrodectus elegans (assembly GCA_030067965.1). Classification (NCBI taxonomy): domain Eukaryota; kingdom Metazoa; phylum Arthropoda; class Arachnida; order Araneae; family Theridiidae; genus Latrodectus; species Latrodectus elegans. The sequence continues at coordinate 98,748,429 of CM057819.1, forward strand.
TAATGCTTCACATTGACAATGCATCTTCACATACAGCCGGACTAACAGTTGAGTTTTTTAAACAGAAACAAATTAAAGTAATCAAACATCCACCGTATTCACCTGATCTAGCTATGTGCGACTTTTGGTTATTCTTTAATCTAAAAAAAAACTTACGTGGATGTCGTTTTCATTCAGAAAAAAAGCTTGATGTGGCTATAAATGCATTTTTTCATCTATTCGAAGAAATGAATGGCTTGAGGCATTTAATCTGTGGAAAATTCGTCTACAAAAGTGCATTGATGCTGGTGGAGACTACTTTGAACACACCTAAAATTTTGTAAGTATAACTTTAAAAATCTAGTTGTATCTCAAAAATTTTATAGTGACCCTCGTATGCTTGGTAAAAACTGTGATTTACAACCAAAAATAATGTTTTGGATGTGGACAACTATTATCAGATTTATGTTAACTTACGTCCCTTTGATCTGGTGATACAAAGGGAAGCAAAGAACTGAAAGAAGGCTGGGGTGTCTACAAAAACTGGCCTGCCTGCGTATTTCAAGGGCTATGATTTCTACTCCTATTAAAGCACTGTAGGCTATTTTAGATGTGATCTCTCTGGATATCTTCATTTGCATCACTGCTGGAATTATTGCTTATAAAATTATGTTAAGGAGGCAGTGGTATGACAAGCCTGCTGCTAAAATTCATCAGTATTACCAGGAAAATTCATTAACTTATCCTCATATTTTCAGACATCATGGAATGCCTTTAAAACCTAAATGTCACACTAAAACTATGGTTTATAAAGTAACTGCAAAAATTGCTTCTAAAATTTTTAAATTTTCAGGACAGAAAATACAAACAATTTTGCTAGTGGTAACAGTTATTTCAGAAAACAACTTCACACATTGAGATTTATACAAGATTCTCTAAGTAGAAACCAGCATTAAATGATATATAAATGTGATGTTTTTACCATTATTCAATTGACTTTATATGCTCTTAATATTAAAAAAATTACACTACATCTCCATAAAGGGACTTTCTGATTTCATAAACAAAGTGACAGACCCTAGCAGTTGGAGCTAGATTATTTTGGATTTGTAACTTATGGTATAAAATACTTTTAGTAGAGGTGCCTTGATTGTCAAATCTAATTAAAAAGAGAATATAATATTTTACATATCCAATACATTATCTTTATCATTTGCACACACAAATCAACAAATAGCTTATTTTAAAATATTTAAAGTTTTTAAGAAATTATTGAACCTGAATATTTATTTTAGGAAGCTTGCTACCTGTTTAATATTAACTCAAATACTCAAATTCTAATTATATATATACTTTTTCATAATATTTTTATAAATTAAATATAATTTATCTCTTTGTTTTCTTTGTTATTTTCATGCTTGGTTTGCTCACAATATTTTTATTTCATTTCAATATCCAAAATAAATAGAAAATATAATATATTTTATTGTTTTGTTAGCATTAGCATTTTTATATAACAATGATTAATATTGTTAGATATATCACATCATTATATGTCAGATAATTTGCTGTTTATATCCTATATTTTTGAAATGTACATCATTGTTTATGATAACCATATTTGTTTTAAAGGAAAACATAAAAAATAAATTTTTCTGTTTGAATAATTTTTCTTAATTTTGTTTTGTTTACAAAATTGTATTATTAGTTTCTTCACTGTATTATTTGAATTTAAATGCTTATTTTCTTACTCATTAATAAATATTAAATGCGTATAGAAATTTTTAATCACTAAAAATTATAATAAAAGTTAAAGAGCTATTATTTTATTAGTAAAATTAATTATGAATTAAGAAAATTTTATAATATAACAAAGTTTAATGATGTTCAATTGATATAAATTTCAAAGCTGTTAAATATTCCAATTCAATTATGATGATGAATATCATAAATTAAAATTAATAAATATGATACTGAAACTATAAATTTTTATTATTTGTATTTTTACATAAATTATTCCTTAAAAGAATAACAGTTTTAGAAAAAAAATTTCAGGCATTGCAAAAGAATCATCTAAATTTAGTTCTTCAAAACTGTATTCAGTCTTTGAATACCAATCTTTGTGAAATTCCACCTCATGTTGTAGAGTATCAGAGTGAAGCTGCTTGGAGAATGGGACAGTGGAATTTGCCCATTATTGAAAGGTGAATCCATACTTGTTATATTTTATGACTACAAAATTTGTTATTTACTGTTATAAGTTTTTCCCTCTTAATTTTAAGATTATCACCTTATAAAACTCATTATGTAATTTTATTTTATATATGCTAGCAAAGAAAATAATATATAACATTCTGAAATTAAAAATATCAGATTTTTTACGAATTTTTTTTTTTGTGTTAATAGAATTATAAAGTAAAAAAAATTTAGTAGTTATTTTTTCAAGAAAAATTATAACGATTCTTAGTGTTTGTCACTGTAACTAAAACATAGAAAATGTATAAAATAGCTAAAATATATTTTTGCATATTTTGTTGCTGGAAGGTAATAGCATATATTTTTCAAAGTAAATAAAAAATATTTAATATTTTTGTCAAAGTATAGGATGTATATATTTATTTTTTTTATCAAACCACTTATTTATTTTTAATTCTCACTATTTTAAATTGCTATTATTCTGCAAAATAAAAAGTTAACATTTGTTACTGTAATACACGTCATAAGATATCTATTTACTTTACTTGCTTATTTACAGGAGTATGATGTAATTTGTGCAAAATTTGGGAAAGTTGAAATGAAACTAATAACATTCAAAAAGTAAAGTAAAATTTTAAAATAGTGACAGGTATTAGCATATTTAATTTTTCATGTGTTTTGACAAAATAAAAAATTCTGTAAAAAATTATTTTAGAAGTCAATAATTGTAAAAAAATTCTGATTGTTTGATAAAGCAAATCTAAATTTTTTGGAAATTGTGTTTTAACTTGCTGCACATGCATTTGATATTTAGTAATGTCTTATAATTCCTAAAATCAAAACTGAGTTTGCAATATGCAACTTTTGTGAAAGAACTTTTTGCCAATTTAAAATTACATGTAATGAATATATAAAAACATAATGTTTTAAAAAGATGTGTTTTTTTTAATGGCTATAATATTGCTTTTTATATTTGAAAGAAATGCTCTAGAATAATGCAAAAATTTCTTAAAATAGACACTCACAATGCTATCTGTAAAGAAAGGTGACAGAAAACTAATAAGATTGTCAAAGTCTATCCATGTTCAGTATCAAACAACAATATGTAGGACGGTCAAATTATCAAACGCTCTTCTATGAATATGGAGTATCTTCTATGACTAAGGATAATCTTCTTAATAAAAAGGACTTTAACATCTTCACAATAAAATCTTTTCCACATAAAGCTGAAATGAGCTTATTTGCAATTTAATGAAATATTACTGTTTAGAAAGTTAAAGAAAAATTTCATTCTTGATTAAATTTAGTATTTCCTTTAATGAATTATGAAATGCTTGCTTTGCTTTAATGATGATTAAGTTCTTTTAATGATTTAAGAATCTTTATTTGGATAATAAGTGATAAAAAATTTGATTGAAAGCAAACTTCCAATCTATCCCTTATTTGAACTAATGCATCCACTTGAAATACATTAAAATAAGGAAATTGTAGTCTTGCAAATTGTTAAAAAAAAAAAAAGTACTGTAGGAAACTAGAAGTGTTTATGTCACCTTGTTTAGACAAATAGTTTTGACAATTTATGTGATTTTGGCAGTACTGTACTACAGTGGTATAGTGCTTTTCGGAGAGGAAGATCCTGAGTTCATTCTCAACTACTGTTGAAAAATGAGAGATAGATGCTATTCTTTTTCTATAGAAATATCTGCTAGGTTTAATGCTTGAGAGTATTGAGTTTTCTCCTGCTTGACATATGAATATGGCCCATTATTTATGAACATGTCTTTTTTCATAAGTTCACTGAATCTTTTAATGATTTACAATAATCTTTGTGTGACTGTTAAACTTTTCCCATCAGGGCTCATGGGGACTTTATATTTTTAGATTAATTATGCTGTTTGTTTCTCTAAACGAAGAATTTTTTTATGATGAAGTAAACTCATATTGAAATATAATTTGGCCTTCAAATAACTTGGAACTAAATCTAACGAGATTTTTTAAATTAAATTGAAGCAATGAAATTGCTTTAAACTATAAATTAATGTTGTTTTATGATATGAAATAATACTAGATGTATGTCAAAAATTTGTAACTTTCATACATGTTAGTTGAAAAAAGTAATTTGAACGAAAAGAGAAGTCACTAAATATTTTTTCCCCAATTTTTTGCAAATCAGATATTTAAATTTAATATCTATGTAGTTTCTCCTATGTCACTATTATGATTGAAATTAATTACAATTTAATTATGAGCTTAATACTGATTTCATTCATCATCAAATTTTTTAATTAATTGAATACTTTCAATAATTATTGAATGATCCTATTTTTAATTTGTGTAATGTGTCAGTTATGTGCATGGATCAGGTACTTCCTTACTGACTGTTATATTGATAAAATTTCTGTTTCTGCACTAATAATTTTTACAGTAAAAACTTTAAAATAATGAAATTTCAGTGCATATATTTTAAATTTTATAATTATAACCATGGATATCGAAATATATGTATAAAAGTACCTTTTTCTATTTTCGTCCAAATAAATTTCTCAGTAAAATTTAAAAATATGAAAATTTAATACATATTTTTATTTCATAGTTCTAATCATGGATATCAAGAATATTTGTATAGAAGTCAACAGAATTTAGTGACAGAAAATTATTCAATGTTTGAAAAATATGAAAAGCTTGCTTTGTAAGTCATTTTATAGGCATTAAATTTTGTAAATCTTATTTATGTATATATCCACTTGTATTTTACTATAACTCTAATAAACATTTCATTTATTATCTTAATAGAATGCTAATGTTTTTATAATGGTTAAATAAATATTCAGGAAAACTTTATAAATAAAATTTTATATGTAATAATTCTCTATCTTTTTTTATTTAAATATATTGTAATTATTGATTTTTTGATTTATTTATTCTTTATATGTTATGATTTATTCTGTGTATAAAATTCATGTGTTAGTTTACAATATTTTGTTTGTGTGAAGTGTTTTGAAATTAAAAACAATTTATGTAAACGTTTTACATAATCAGAAAATTTTTAAAATTTATTTCTTATTTCATGAGCTTATCTACCCTACAAATATTAATTTTTAATAGATGGGGGAAAACAAAACATATTATCTTTTTCTAACTTTATTAAATCAAGTTTTATATATATATAACTGAATATCAATTTTATTTAAAATATATAATTGCATTTGGAATATTGCAAAAAATTATAAATTTTATTTTATATTTTGAGTAAAAAAGTTCCTGAATCTTGATTATCTGTACCTTTAGTATTGTGTATATTTTTTTTTCTCTCAAAAAAATTTTTTTTACATGTAAATAGAATTTTTTGATGTTACACCGAAATGTTAAGTTAATATTATTATTTTTTACTATCAATTTACATTTTAATTTAAAAATAATTGTACATAACAACAGATAAATTAAATTTTTGTGTATAGTGATTATTATCTGATAAAGTAATTATTATTATTATTATCTGATCAGAAATAATTTAGCTAAAATTTAATCAAAATTTTTTTTTACATGTAAATAGAATTTTTTGATGTTACACCGAAATGTTAAGTTAATATTATTATTTTTTACTATCAATTTACATTTTAATTTAAAAATAATTGTACGTAACAACAGATAAATTAAATTTTTGTGTATAGTGATTATAATCTGATAAAGTAATTATTATTATTATTATCTGATCAGAAATAATTTAGCTAAAATTTAATCAAAGGAGTGAAGTTGCTTATTTATTTTTATATAACTGCTCTTCAGACTAGTTTAGCTTAAATGTATTTTTGTAAAAAAGAGTCCTGAAAACATATTTTTTCTTCGTACTTTAGAAAATTTTCATAAACAAGCATTCCATAAGCAGCCTATTTCTAACTCTAAGTTAAGACATAATAGTTTATTGAGTTTTATTGAATCTAATTTTATATCTTAAATTAAAAATTTTAAATATTTTATTTGGATTCAAAAATAACGAAGTAAAGATAATAACTATCTGCACAGATAGAGAAAATAATGGGAAGAATACATGCATAATTTTGCTTAGAAGTAAAAAATTATGTGCTAATTAAAAAATCTGTCTACTCATAGGCTGACTGTTAAAAAAAAAAAAAAAAAAAAAAGCTGATTACTATTAAGTAATATTCACTAAGAAATTAATGTCTTACATCCCACTTTATATATAACAGTTTCATAATTTTTCATATTTATCTTTTTTGGTAAGCAAATTATATTTATTAAGAATTTTGGCTCAGTTAGGAACATCATGTTTATATTATCATCCAATGCTTATAATTAATTGCTATTATTAATTTATATTTTAAATATAAGATTATTGATTATTTATATTTGTAGGGAAACTCAATTTGAACATCTGAGGCATACAAGTTTAGAAGCAACACGAAATATTCTACCAGTTCTTAGCCATATGCAGATGCTATCTGTTTTAGAGGAATTTTCTCTTACTCAATCAAAGTATTCTTATTTTTAAATTTTTTTTTTTTTAATTCAGAAATGTATAAACTCAAAACTATTTTACTGTGCAGTAAAATTTCTATTCAGTCATTTTAAGAAAATTGGAATTGATTATAAAAGGATTCATAACTTTAATTAGTTAATATAATTCTTGAACACAAAGTCTCATAATTTGATGAGAAACTTTTTTATAATTCATATAATATTTTTTATAATTCATATAGTACTAACCTTTATAAATGCCTATTTATTTTTCTTAGATATATAAATTAATTGATGAATACTAATTTTTGTGTGAAAAATATCTTATTTACTATTATTGCCTTTTTCCAGTCCTGATGCCTTAGAAAATATTCTTAAGAGGTGGAAGCTTCAAGAAAGTGCTCCTTATGATTATTTTGAATTTGTTGAGCCTGTCTCTTGGTTAAAATGTATTCTTCTGAAACATCAAATTGATATGAATTTAAATAAACACTTACAAGGCAGAAATATGATAATCTCCGAATTAAAATCTTTATTAGAAAATTATGCTGTTAGAGCTCGAAAGGAATACCACCTTGAAGTATGTATATGAATTATACAAACTACTGTTATAAAATATATGCTTAAATTGTAAATTCTACATCTTTAGATAATAATTGATATGTATAGGGTTTTAAACATAAATATTTCAGATTGATACCCTCATGTAAAATAATATAAGCTAAAATTAATATGCAAGTGTGAATCAAAAGTTTTTAAAAGCTTATTAAGAGGGAAGTAAACAAAGTGTTATTTAATACTTTTGTTTTAAAATGGATGATTGTTTATGTTTTCTTTTATTTACCTTTTGAAAAATGCATTATAATTTTATATGTAGCTACAGTTTTATATGTAGCTACAATTTTCTGTCTATTTTATTATCGATTTATTTTAAAATATAAGCTTTAATTTTTAAAAATATATTTAATATATATGCTCACATATTTACCTTTGTTTTAATTATAGACAAATTTGTTTCAAATTAACCTATACAAATTAGTTATTGTAAAACCTGAATGATTGTATTCATGATTTATTCAATTTATAGAAAACTTTGAAAACTGCTTGAAAAAAACTTCATTTTTAAGGCCTATAAAACCATATAACAGGCTTATAATCCTTGAATGCTTTATTTCCTCCTAGCAAATGATTATTTATTCAAGATATTCTTTTTTATTTTATTTCAATATCTCATGATTTTGGAATAGCATTTTACTTTCTGCCTGTTAAGTGAACTTTCTTACAGCTACTTTTCTAATACTTCATGTACATGAATATTCATTTGTCTTCCTTTCTTTATAACACTGAATTCAATGGTATGATCAGAACAAAATTTTCTTATGGAGCAAAAAATTGTATTATGCAGCATTTAGAACAGTTCCTTATTTAAATTTGTGCTGGAAAATTTAAGTAAGGGTTTTTTCTGTTTAATGAATGTTTCAGTGTTGTGAAGAAAGGAAGACAAATGAATATTCATGCCCATCTTCGATATTGAAATGGGATACTTTTTATTTTATTTTTTCCCCTTGCAAATTTTATTTTATTTCTTTCCACTTGAAATATTTGAAGGATTTATTTCTGTATTTGTAAAACTAAAAATGTTCCAAAGTCATGCAAATCTCAATGGATGGTTCCAATGTAGTTTGGAAGTTATGGAGAATAATTGTTTAACAAAATTAGCCCAAAAATTGTTTTACAATGATAACTGGTCTCTAATAAACAGTGTTTTCAAGGATAGATGCTCTTCCATCCTTGAAGGCTATGTTTATGAATTAGTTTGAAGATTTTTTTAACTGTGATGTATTATTTACTTAAATATTTGGTTGCTCATAGAAAAGATTTTGTATAGAAACCATATAGAGCATTATTGAAAAATTTATATATCATATGTGACTTAAAAATATATCTATTAGTGAAGTTGCTTGCAGTATTCTTCCCACTATTAAAAGCCAAGCTGTTATCTAAATGGTTCTTGCTGTAGCTTTTGGTTCAACAATTCATGTCTTTTCAAATCCCGCTTTAAGCTACAGTACTGTTAGTGATTCAGAATCTATCTTAAACTGTAGTGCCCAGTCTCATTAGCTTCCTTACATTGTTGATCAAAATGTAAAAAAATCAACCGTATGTGCTGTGTCAAGAATTACATGATATCTTTCCTCTTTTAAGACAAGTTTTTCAATCCATCGCAAAATTTCTAATGCCTTTTACAAAATATCAAATATTGACTAGCCAATGACATTTTAAAAAAAGTTATAGAACTCCTACTGCAACATTTTGTTTCTGTCATTTAAATTCTGAAATAATTTGGTTAAAGATTTTATCTTTTATGATCTCAAAATTCACAAAGAAACTGAAAATATGAACTGGTTTTCTGTAGAAAAGAAGTACAATTCCTGATTATTTTTTTTATTAAGTAATGGATCATTACATTTTTTTATTTTAGAATGTTTTGTAAACATTTCTATTATAGTAACAAAGAAATTTCCAAAAAAATCTCCACTTTGTTATAAATTATTTGAAGTTTGTTTTTTGTAAAAACAACTTATATGACATAAAAAAATGTTTTCTTTCTTAATCAGTTTTTAAATGTAAACGTTTAAGCAAATATAGTTAATGAAAATGTGAGTAAGATCATTTCAATGGAATTTAAGGATTACTTCAGCAATATTGTAATTTTGATACTTATAAATTTAGTTTATACAATTATTGAATGCTTTCATGAAATTATTGAATATGCTTTAATTAACATCATAATCATAGAGCAATAGATCATAATTAAACAAGCTAGCTTTATGGTGGAAAATAAAATCTTATTCTAATGTTGAAATTATCAACTTAATGATAATCTGTAATTAACTGCATTTCTTACACATTTATTATTGAAAATAATTATAAAAAAAAAACAAAAATTATTCTACTATTAAGTTTATTTGTTCTGATAGAATTACTTCACTCATAAAAGAGTTATTTTCAGCAGTTTGATTTAAAAGTGACTAACTTAGAAAAGTTCAAGACTTTTTAATGGTAAACATATTATAATATATTTAAGTTAGAATTATTTTTCAAAAAATCTATCAAAACAGAGTTATACTCAACAACTCTTTTTTAGTTTCATGCTAATAAAAAATTTTTTTAACACAATTTAATAAATTTTTAATAAGTCTTCAAAAATATTATATCCCGAAAAAAATTTTAAATACTGCTTAAAATACTTTTTCAATCCTGTGCATGAACAGTGATATGTAAGGTGTTTAAGATTTTAGACATTAAATAAATAATTTTTCTGCTTATTAGTGAGAAGAAAAATTAAAGAACTTCAAGGCATAAAAATTTTAAATATCAAATTGTGTTTTGAATGTTTATAACTAAATTCAATTATATATTTTGAAAGGTAATTTATTAAGTTGTATAAAATGCATTAACTAAATAAAACCATATCATGTCAAAAAAAATTTTAATGTGCGGAATAATTGTTTCCAAATTTGTTTCAATACTTTCATTCAAATGAACATTTGTTATATTTTAGAATTCACCCAGATAATGTAATCTACATTATTAGATCAATAATCAGAAACATTGGATGTTATCAGTAATCAATTTAAAACTCATGTGAACTGCTATATATTTATTTTAAATATTAAGGGGTTTTTTCTCTCTCTCCTTTGAATCCATTAAACCTTAAATTCTTACATCCATTGTTAATGATGAATGTTTACCTTATGATGATCACTGAACGCTTTGTTGTAAAACTGTTCCTGTTTGGAATAAAAAAAATTTTTTGACATTGACCAATGTTGAACAATTTACTTATGCAACAAATGCTTAGAAAATTGGCTATAAGGCCAATCGTTCTCTTCTTTTCCAAAATCTCTGAGCAGTTGTTGCTGTTTGTAATCTCCCATCTGCTCTGATGGAGACAGACCATATCAAGGAAATCTTTGACATTAATGGAGTCCGATATATAAAGTGGATCTCTAACTGGTACATATTAAAAATACAAATGCAGCCCACAAGTCAAAATGTTTAATGTCAAAAATTTTATTGTTTATGCAAAGTACTCAAGGAATAACTCCAAAGTTTAAACAGATGCAAGTATGCTGGCTAATAGTCATGACTTATAGAAAGGCGAAAAAGAGCCACCATTATTTTTCTGGGAAAATCAGGAATAGTCCCTGACCACTTAATCAGGAAAACCTAAGGCTTACTGGCTGAATCACCCAATACCTTTTCCTTTATTCTAGCATCACGTATTTTAATCAGAGAAATTTTACTAAATGAAATGAAATGCTATTCCAGTGTTAAATAATGAAATATTTATTTTATCTTTTTCTCTATTTTTCTTGTGCAGAAATATTTATCATGATGGGAGTTTGGTAGTTATCCACATTTCTTTTGAAACAACTTGAAATATCATCAATTGATGGTATTTGATATCATATTTTAAGTTTTCTTCAAATTTCAATTTTTTAATTTTGTTGAGAAGAGTATTTAATCTTATATTTAGTAATTATTATGCATGCATAGCTTAAAATAAATTATTAACCTTGATTTTACATATCTCATCTGAAATTAGTTTACTTATAACTCATGCATTTTTTAAATACATTTCAAAGTGTATAAGTGTAGGATTGTGACTAATAAATAAAATGATTTTGTTATGACTTTTCTTTTTATGCCAATTTTGCTTATGTTTAAGCTATTTCCACATATTGTCTTATTTTGGTTGGAAGAGTATTACCTGAAAGATTTTATATTCTATTATTTTAATGTTTTTACCTTTAGTAAAAATACAGAAATGAAATACATATTATTAAATCTAGTAAATTATTAGATTGAAAATTTTAAATAAATTTTTTATCTATTTTTAAATCTTTTTATAAAGGTATTGAAAAGATTTTAATTTCAGATTTTTGCAAAAATAATTTTATGAGTATCCAAACAAATTCTTTGATTATATCTTAGTGATATGACAGCCTCATGAGCCCAAGAGCTGCAGTGCCCATATCTGTTTTCTTGACTGAACACCTTGAAGTGCAAAGCATATAACCTAATTAGGTGGTTCAGCCTTATATAAAACTCTCAGTATTTAGTTCCAAAGCATGCTTGGCACTCAGGTTTATCAACCTTGCCCAACCTGAGGATTAAACTTCAGACATGTGTTTTGGAACCTCAAATTGCTAGTGCTAAACTACTTGAGTTCAAATGCTAAAAAATAATCAATTCAAAAATGCTTGCTCATTATAATAAATCAAATTATAGTAAGCTCATTTCATTTATTATTTTACAGGTTGCATCGAGAGCAGTTAATACACTTCGTAAACTTCCAACATTAGATGAAGAAGAAATGCTACAATGGCAAATGGAAGAAGCTAAAATCGTATGGACTAAAAAAGAATACAATATTGCTAATAAAATCTTAAAATCAGCTCTCAAGTATATGGAAAAAGTAAGTAAAAAGTGGAAAAACTTGCATTATGCTCTTAAATTTATGTTTAAATTTATATTTTACAGTAAAATGTATAGTTATTTGCTTAAAGCTTAATGCTTATTATAAATTCTTTTTTCATTTATCTTTGATCTTTTATTTCAATGAATAGGGCATGATCAAAAATTAATGTTCAATCCTTTAATCCAGGATAATGCTTTTAAACTTTAATACTGTTTGCAGTTCTTACTTTCATACTGTCCTCAGTTTTTGATCTCATATGGAGACTAGATATAGAAACTTAAAGAATGTAAAGATACATGTAATTTGAAGGGAAGGAATGATAAGTTTTAGGAAATACTTATTGATATGTATGAGTTTGAAAATTGCTCATGTTTTCACCTTTTCTTAAATCAAATTCAAAATAGTAGTGTTTGAATTTTGATTCATCCATATGATTAGCATCTTCCATACAATTGTTGCATTGCGCTACAGTTTGTTTGTCCCTTTCTGATTGTTTTAATAAGCTGGCAGCTGAATAGTTTGCACTCTAGCTTTTGGCTCAACAATTTATAGGTTCAAATTCACTTCTGGATGTTTATAACAGTTTGGAATCAACTTTAAATTGTAAGTTCTGTTCTATGTAGACCTCATGTTAAAAAATTATTGTTGAGGTTAAATCAAATTCTGATATTAATACTAATACTATGAAAATATATTTACATATTTCTTAGTACCAGACTAATATTTTATTTTAATTGATGGATTTATTGCATGCATATTTGAAAATTAATATTTATTATCATGTTAAACTTTTCTTTCAATCAAATTTATAATCGTAACCAAACAGTTCCTTTGATAAATTTCTAAAGTTCTTATGCTTACAATACTTACAAAATGAAATAATTTATCAGATATACTATTTACTTCTAAATTTTAATGCTTCAAAAATTGTATGTATATAAAAATACTCTATATATTAAAAATTGAATAATATTTTATCTAAAGATAAATCATCATAAAAATTGAAAAAACTGAAAAATTTACAGTTTATTGCTGTTGCATTTGATCAGTTGTTATGTATTCAAAATAACAAAAAATCTAATTTTATGAAATTTCGCTCATAAGTTTGTAAGTTTATGTACAAATTAGTATGTATAAATCCATTTTTATGAGAAATAATTATTTACATTCTAAAATTATTAATTAAAATATTTCATGATAAAATATTTCATGTTTAAAAAATTATGTTAACTATATATTAAAAAAATTTTGTGTTTTAAAATATTTTTTTAATTTAATTCTTCAATGTTTATAATATAATATCAAAAAAGTGTCAAATGTTATTTTAAATAAATATTGAATTGATTTCCAAAATATATTATTAAAATATCCCAATTTAAAATATGAAATAGAATATTTTATTTTATTTTGCTAATAAAATCTAAGTTTCTGAAATGTAAACATGAATTAAATTACTTAAAAGTGTAAGTTGCTTAGAGTTATAAATTTTTTAATACATTATATTTATTAAAAGGAAAGTTGGATTAAAGTATTATTAGAATGTATTTCATCTATCAATTTTTGTCTTTAAGATCTTAAACATCTAAACTAATTAATATATGATGATATTTTCTAGTGCCAATAAAATGCACTAAGTACAATTATATTTATTGTCTATAATCTAGTAGTATTTATAAGTACTGATAAAGTAGGTATATAGTCAAAATAGCATCTGGAATATGCATTTTTTTGCATTAAGGTTATAACACATTTTCCTGCTAGTTAGCATTGTTTTAAATTTAGTATATTTTTCCCCTTTAAACAAAATATGCTTTTTTATTCCATGCAAAAATTACTGAAGCCAGTAAAAGAGGTCATTTTACAATTTAATTTTAGATTCATTATATGAGTTCTTCTGTAAGAATTGGTATTAATATTTATATTCTCTTTTGTAATAAGCACTGTTATTTTGTATTTTTTCTTGTAATGTTTTATGTAAATTTATTTGAATGTAATTTAAAATTAAATTCATAATATATATATATATATATATATATATATATATATATATATATATATATATATATATATATATATATATATATATTTGTGTGTGTGTTGGTTTAGTTTGTAGATACTTTTCTCTGATATCTAATTTTCTTCATTTATATATAACATATATTTATTTAGAAAATATATATAGATTTCATGTAAAATTTATGAATTGAAATCATGTCTTGAAAAAATATAAAATTTATGATCTAACATTTATTTATTCAAACTTTCAAAAAAATATTATTTGTTATGCATTGAATTTTTTGTAATTTGTTATTCAAAATTTAATCTTGTATAATTTGTTCATACAGTTTGCAAAAGAAAACTCCAATTTCATTATGTGCTACGGTGAAGCACTCACTTTGAGAGGACGGTGGCTAGCTGAAACTTGTAGTGAAAATTCTACTGTTATTATGAGAGATTATTTAGAAAAAGTATTTATTTATTTTTTATTAAATTTATATTTTATTGTCTTTCTGGTTTTTATTTATTATCATTAATTTTTCAAAGCATGTATTTTATAAATTATGTCATTTAAGTTACCTTTGAAATAAACCTTATAATTTGCTTTTTCATCTATTTGCATCTTCTTGTTTTATGTTAAAAAATAATTTATAAATTTCTCAAGATTTTTTTATAGCATTTTAACGTTAAGTTTAATTTTACATCAAATATTATTTGCGACATATATTTATATTTTTTTTATCAATCTTTTTTAAAGTAATGTAATTACTTCTGTATTTTTGTTAATTTTTTTTACTGAACAGTATGATTTTTATTGTATCATGTATTTTTATGCAATTATTTAATAAAACATATGCAGTTTAAAATTATTTTATTTTAAAATATTAACTATTAATACTGATGTTTCATTTTTGATATAAAATATCCAGATTTCAATGCTAAAATGTTATTATAAGCTATAAAATATACAAAAGATATTACTCATATTTTAGACATTTATGAATTATTTTGCAAAAGTTATTTTTTTAGAAAAAAGGAAAAGCTCATTGTTGCTTTTTTGATTAGATTTTTTGTCTTCTTCAATATAGAAATAAAATATTTTTGATTGATAACATTAAATTTTGATTTACAAAATACTCATTGTATAATCTGCGATTTCTTTAATTTTTTTTAGGTGTTTATGTCTTTATTAAATTGTTTTCTTTAGATGATATTTTGTGTCTATTATGTAACAAGCTTTCCAAAGTATATAAAATCAAATACTTTCCATAATTTTGAAGTACTATTTTTCTTACATTTTATGTTTAAGAAAATATTTCAAATGAGTTTTTATGTAATTTTAGGCTTTAACTGTTCTCAGCAGTATTGATTGTGAAAATAATGAGGATTATTCATCCACTATATGTGATGCATATTTAGCTGTAGCTCGCTTTTCTGATGCTCAATATCAAGGTATCATAAATTATCAAAAATCCACAGCCTACCAAACAAAACAGGAATTGATGATTTCTTCAAAAGAAAAGGCCAAACAATTAAGATCTGGTGAAAATACAGAAGAGTTTGTATTTAATTTTCCTACTTCAGTACTTTTCGAAACATAAGTTGTTAATGTAACTAAATGTTATGGGAATTTGCATGTGTATCATAAAATTGTTGGTTTATTACATTAATATGGTATGAAATTGGTGAAAATTTTACAATCATAAAATAATTTGCACAAGTTTTATATAAACAAATTTTTTCTTGCTACTAGATCTTCTACAATCTTTTAATTAAATTCAATGAACAGGTAGTAACTTTCAGAGTGAAAGTCATTATACAAGTGTTAATTATTTTATTGGTAAGTATTTTGAAAATAAGTTGCAATGAACTGTAAAATATAATTGCTCTAAAAATACTGTTGAAAGTAGAAAATATATAAATATTGAAAAAAAATGTTTTTTTTATATAAAAAAAGAAAAATTTGACTTTGAAATTGAGCTTTCAAAATTTTAAATGTTGAATATATTTATTAATTACCTTATTAAAATATATTTTTTAAATTAAAATATATCCATTTATGGCATTTTTAACTCAAGATACTATTTTAATTCTTTCATTTTATAAGTTTCTTAATACTTATGTACCTCCTTTAACGATTAAAAACTCACTTATTTAATTTAGAAAATTAAAATTTAAAATGCTTTAGCTTTCATTATGTATCATTAAGAAACTTGAAATTTTATAATTTACTTTTTTATTAACTAGGAAAAATTCTTAAAGTATTTATTTCATATCATTTTTATATCATTTAAATGGATTTTTCTTTCATATCTTCTTTTACATTATTTATAGCCATAGAAAATTGCAATTGATTCTTGTCAGGCAAAATGAAATAGATCAAACAGAAATGAAGACTATGGAAGAAGATAAAAAAATTTTCTTAGAAAAAGCAGTGACTAATTATTTGAAATGCTTAAGAGGCTCAGATAAGCATGATTTGTGGATATTTCGCCTAATATCTTTATGGTTTCAAAATCTAGAAACTGAAAATATTAATCAAATTATTAAGGTAGGTGAGAAGTAATTTAATTTTACAGATATCAATAACTGAGCAAACCTATGAGATAATTTAAAAATTATGAATTCCTTTAAACATTAACAGTGTCAAATATGAATTATTTACTTTTATCTTGGTTTAAGTGAAGTGCAAAATTATTTCTTTCTCATCAACTTAAAAAAAGTACATTTAATTATTATTTATTTGTTTTTAAATTATTAAACTTTTAAAAATACTTTTCACTTGCCAGAATTTTTATCTAATAATACAAATTATTATAATTTTATTCAATGTCAACCACTATATTCTTGTTTATATTCTGTGACATATCATTATTTTTAAAACTTAAAATTGAATAATAAAAGATTTTATTTTGATTATATTTCACCATATGCAAAAATATTGATGTATGTTTTGGAAGTAAATTTGTGAAATGAATTGGAATAGATATTTAAATCATTATTAAATTGTTTTATTTTGTGTAATTAAGTTATAAGTCCTTTTAAAGGTTAGAATAAAAAATAAACAAGTAAATAAAAGCAACTAAGGATTTCTTTTCTTTATTTCATTTAATAAATGTAGCTCATATTAAATATTTATAAGTAAAAGAAACTTAAGTGCTTATTTAGTTATAGGACCATACTCTTCCGAATGAAAGTTTTAATATTTCATACCATTAATTGTTAAAATACAGTAAATGGATGTTGCATTTCTGTTTTCTAATTATGAAAGTGATTGGCTATTTTAAATTTTCTTCTTTGTAAAATGTAAACACCACCCATTACTTTTGAAAGTTTCTTCCAGAATATAAGCTCTCTTACAACAAGTTTTGTTATTAGATTGTCTACTACAGGGTAACATATGATTTAAAGCTATGTTTTTTATATTAAGATTTTTAATCTTGTTTTTTGAATACTTATTTATAGTCTTCATTTGATTTAATTGCTTTGTAATTTGATTATCATTTAAGGACAATATCAACAATTTGGAAACTTATAAGTTTCTGCCTCTTATGTATCAACTTGCAGCTAGAATGGGAACGCAAACATCAGGAATTTTTTCAAATACTCTTATACAGGTGAGTAAGTATTAACAATAGTCTTTTATCACATTGATTAAAGAAATATGAAAATACTAACCATTATAATGTAATTTTATTAGATTTATGATTTATAAAATATTAAGTTTTAGGTTATTTATTAGAATTTAATGTTTTTATAATTAGTTCACAAATAATGAGATTTATTTGTGATTATTGCAGTAAGTACATATAAATGTACTAGATGAAGTTAAATATCTTCAGAGCTTCATTTAAACTTTTTCTTGGTATTAAAAAACTTATAACTGTAAGTTAAATTAAATTAATCATTTTCATTCACAAATTTTAAGTTAAATTAAATTAATGATATTCATGTCATTTTAAATCAATAATTATTTACTTATTATAATAAAGATTATTTTCACTAATTTGAAGCAATTGTTTACTTTGAGTTGAAAAACAAATTAAATATTCTTTTTGTAATAGTATTTATAGTAGGTAACCAATCGTTTTCTTTTGCATCCAAAGTTTAACAAATATTATGAGAAATGGAATTTTTTTCGAGATTACATTGTACAAAATAAAATTGAACACTAAAATATATTCTAAAATCTTAAAATTTTCATTTCTTAGAATGATTCTCAATGTTGATCTAATGATTTTTAAACAAACTTTACTATTTAATATTAAACAATAAAGTAAATTTTTTCTTGATAAAAAACAATAGTTTACTATATTTGAAAAATAATAAAAATGTTTAATCATAATTTATCTGGAAAATATTAACAAATTACAAAGTACATGCAAATGCAAAGTAACTGTTATTAAGTTTTGTTAAGTTCTCCTTGAAACAAAAATTTAATATCCACACTGTAAAAATAAATTTTGGTGTATCCAATATCCTTGAAAGTCCATTCTTTATGTAAACATGAACATTTTGATAAATTTCACTACCTTTTATAATTTGTTTCTGACATTTTATAAAGGATAAATTTTATTAGGCTGTTAGAACCGATATCTTATGTTACCAAGAAAAAAATGTCATTGAAATGATATTTTAATTATGCTAAGAAATATCATATTTTTATCAAAAAAATTATAAAAAAATTTAGTTTTTGAAATATAAAGCTACTAGTTTCACATTAGTACTCATTGAAAAACTTATATATTATTTTTTCATACATTTTTGAAATTTTCAAATGATTCTCTACATTTTTAAATCTTTATATAAAAAATGAAATATTGTGAATGCAATTAAAGTATTAAAAATATATATTTCATAATTCTTTTTAATTAAATATTTATTTATAAAATCATAAGATTTAAAATAATTGTTTATGAATAAGATTTTATTCAAATAATTCAAAAAAATTTTCAATTTTTATTAAAAACAATGCTTTTTATTTTTTAGAATTGTGTAAATAGATAATTTTAAAGGCTCTTTTTCAATTTTTACATTAGTAAAATTCTGTATTATAAATAACATATTCATATTCATGATATTTATCATATATAATAATCTTCATTTCATTTCATGAGTAAAATCAGCAAAATTGATCTGAAACTCTTCATAACTTGAAAGACAGAACTATCCTTGAAATATTTTTTTTTGTTTTGTTTTTATAATGCATTTTGCTGTATGTTAATGTTATTTTCAAAATAAATATCAACCATGTTTCTTTAACGGTAAGATTATACAACACCATTCACAAATTGGTGTGCAGTGACATTTATATAGTTCAGCCATTTATTTTCTTATCTATTGTAATGCATTAAATATTTTACTATTGATTTTATGTAAATTTTCTCATCTCTTTTATCAAACTTATCAGCAAGATTTGGTTTTGGATATATTCATCTTGAATATACTTAAAAATAAATGTTTTGCTGTTTAAAATTACAGTTTCTTTTTAATATTTATTTACGTACGGGAAAGAAAATATATTTTCTGCTCATTCTATTAAACATTTTTTATCTTCATTTTAAAATTAATTCACATATATGACAAATTAAGAGACTGTTAAAACTTTCTTATTCTTTTTTAACATTCTGTAATTTTTTGATAATTTTCAGGTAGTTTAAGTTAAGATAATTAAATAATAAAAGTTAAAATTTACATATAAGAAAAAAATAATGAAGGTGATTTCAAAATGATATATATGTTGTTGTTGCCAATCCCATCTGATATAGTTATGCTGTATCAGATCCATGAGGCCGTAAACCTTCAAAAAATCGAGGAAAAAGGAAGTCTCTCAAGAAACTCTATTATATGTATAATGCAGTGCTAAGAAATTTATAAAATTGCATTCTTTATTAATCCAAATTATTGAATATTTGGATTTTATGGTGGATTTGTTTGTAGTAACTACTTTTTGCATGCAAGTGTTGTAAAACAGTTATTTTGATCATAATGATTGTGAAAATAAGAAACATGTACATGCAAACAATGCATTTTTTGCAATGGATGAATGAGTTACTTAACATTTTTATTTATAACTTTTTAAAAATAAAGAAAATATTTTGTACTTTTTTAAAATACTTCTGAAAATTTTCAGCCTTTATTCTTATTGAAGTTTAAATTTAAAAAATGTTATTCATATATTATATGATAGCAAGTTTGTAATGATAAAATTAATAGTGTTTCATCATTTATGCTTCATGTAAAGAATATCAAAATATTTGCTCATAGCAATTTATAGAATTGTCAATAATACAATCATAATATTGTTCTAAGGTATTGCTTAGTATTGTATGCTTTATTTTTAATATTGCTTTTATTATATATTTAGATTAGCTTTGTTAATTATTAATTTTCAAAATTTAAGATGACTTAATTTTGTTCATAAACAAATTGTTAAAATTTCCAAATTTCTGTAAAAATCTGGGAAAAATCTGAATTAAAAAGAAAATGTGTTTACAGCAAACTAAAATTGCTTTGAAATATAATGTGGACTTATTACTTTAAGCTAAATTTGATGTTATGATGCCATCAAATTTATTTATTTTAATACATTCTTCATTTTTAATTAGCTCATAAGATCTATTGCGTTAGATCATCCCCATCATGCGTTGCCAGTGATCTTGGCTCTTAGCAATGCTGACAAAGATCCAGTTGAAAAAAAAGAAATATCTGAGCAAACAGTATATCTTCAACAAGCAGAAGTTCCCGCTGTAAAAGTAATCAATTATTGCATTTTTATTTCATAAGTTAAAGAAAAACTATTTCATTTCATATGAAAAGTAAAAATGTGCTTATAAAATACGGCAAAGAATATTAGAAATTTATTTTGAATGCATTTATTACATTAATTATGTTTGATATTCTAACATATTTATGATTAATAAAATAAAAACTTTAAGGACTTTTTCTTTTATTCT
Organism: Latrodectus elegans; assembly: GCA_030067965.1. NCBI lineage: Eukaryota > Metazoa > Arthropoda > Arachnida > Araneae > Theridiidae > Latrodectus > Latrodectus elegans. The sequence goes on from CM057819.1 coordinate 98,769,522, forward strand.
ACTTTTGTAACTTGCTAAACTTTATTTTCAGTTAGTTTAAATCATTGCTGACATGTAAATCTAGAAAAAGTCTTATTTTGCTGTACTTTAGAATAAAATATCTGATTTTTTTTTTCATTTTATATATTAATCTACTAATTTTTTTTCACTATTTAATTATTTTTAATATTCTTTCATATCATATTTTAAAAGATCTTAATATGGAATGTAATTGTCAATGATGTAAAATATATTTTTCTTATACATAAAAATTTATTATTCTGTACACAGTTAATTTCTCAGTAAAATTCCATAGTTATTTTCTCTGTTTAGGAAAGAATGAATGCAGCAAAGAAAGTCTTATCATCGTTTCAGAAAACTAAAATTAGTTCCTTATTGAAAAGCTATATAGATTTATGTGATGCATATATCTCTTTAGCATACCTCCCAGTTGATAAAAAAGTAAAAAAAGGTAATTATAAAAATTGTTTAAAATACTTAAGGATGATGGTTTTATGATATGAACCAATAGATTTTAATATGCTAGATTATTATGATAAACTTGGAATTTGAAATAGAATATTTTTATGTTTAAATGTAAAAGTTATATGAAAACAGTATATTTATTTATGAAGCAGAAAATTAATGAAGTGTTATCAATTCTCACATTAAATATAATGTTAAACATTTCATACACAGGTGTTATTCCAAGCAATCAAGCATTGTTGAAGTTCAAAGGCATTGAAAGTATTCCTATCATTACCGAAGATGTAAAAGTAAGCTATATTTGACATTAAATATAACTAAAATGCTAATAAGATTGTAAAGAGGAATTTATTTAAAATGAGGTTGGCAATTTGTAAATGTTTCCTTAATAAAAGGAATAGACAGCATGTTTCTCCGAAAAAATTATTTGAATAATATTACAACTAATTTTCAAAGTCATTGAGAAGCTAACCTCCATTGAATATCATACTCTTTAGTATCCTTTGCAAGTATCCTTATTACCCGTAATTATACTTAATTACAGGCAGTAAGGAAAACTGTAATTTTTTAAAGTCTGAGTCTTTCTACAGCCTAGATTTTGAAAAAGTAACTCAAATAATCATGTAATAAGTTATTGAAGTCACTCTCTAATAAGTGTTTGTTTTATTTAAATGTGTTCATGTGAAAGAATTGAAGTAGTTCAATTAAAAATGAATCAATAACTTTTTCAATAATAAATTTTTGATTTCTTATTTTTATGAATAGTATATTCTTTTCCAATTCAAGATTATTGTTTGTAAAATATATAAAAAAAAAATAAAAAAAAATTTGGGGAAACTTCCAATAATTAAATATAACTGGAATTTAGGAAGTTACTCCATGCAATTTGATAATCTATATTTTTCTGTAATGAATGATACTACAACAATAATAAAATAATGTTATAACATTATGAATGCTTTGTTGTTTTTTCGTATCTTGGTTTTAGATTTCTATTGAAATATAATATCATTGCAATTCACTATTACCAACTTTAATATATTATTCAACTTATGTTGCCCCAATATATTAGAAATTTGCTTTAGTCAAACATCAAAAATTAAATGCTTTACATCTAAATAATAAAACTTTTAAATTCTCACATTGTTAACTTTTTAGTAAATTTTTATGATAGTACATTTGTTATGCTTTATTTCTGAAAATAATTATGCAATCATTCAGACATTTTGATCTTGTGGCAAAACTCTGTAAGGAAAGAAAATTTTTAGTAATATAAATTATTGTTATAAAAATGTATGTTGAAAGTACTAAGAAGATATGGAATTTTGTAAAGTATATTTATATTTTAACATTCTTCAATATTTTTTATTTTACAAATGCCAAACGATAGCATTTACACCATTAGTTTACAGACTTTTCAATACTTTTTCACAATACCCTCCTACCAAGAAAGTGCAATTTTTGATTCATATTTTCTATTATTATTTCAGATTGATCGCACATGCAAGTATGAAAATATTATTGGTATACATCATTTTCATTCTGAGTTTAGAATGTGTGGTGGTATTACTTTACCTAAAGTAATTAAATGTTTTGGCACAGATGGTGTTGCAAGGGAACAGCTAGTTAAGGTAAAATATTTTTAAAACAGAATTCAATGATTTTAGTTCTTACAAAGTTTATAAGAACAAAAATCGTTTTAAAATGGTCATATCAAGCATTTATGATACTGTAAGAACATAATCTATTTCGTATTAAATTGGAGACCGCATATTTTCAATATCGAACAAAACTTTTTAAAAAGTAATTTGTAGAGTTTATTGGACTGAATGTTTGACTTAATATATTGTATATTATTTAAATAGCCATTTTATGCTTCATAAAAGGAAAAATATATTTAGTTTCATTTTTAAACTGAAAATATTTTATATTTTAATAAACAAAATCATAGTTTACTATAATTTTCTGGAAGATATTTGACATCATTTTTACAAATTTTGTCATTAAATTTTGTATAAATATATTGAGCCAATGCAGTTTTTAAAATTTATATTTTATGTGTGTGAGAAATGAAGCAAACTGGTAATGATTAAGTCCAATGCTTGAATGCAATTTATAATTCTTGTGACTATTTTTAAAATAATATAATATTTAAAATTTCATATCCTAATTTTTATGCTTAGTAATTAAAAGAAAATGTTCGAAGTTATTATTATTTTAGTGTCTGCATGTTTCATAGCAGCAACTTTAGTCCAGCTATGTTAGGTATGTCATTAATTCCAAGAAAAATCAACTTTCTCAATGCAACTTATATTTTTTTTAATTTCTGAAAGTACATAAAAAATATCAGCCTCACAGTATTATATTATGCATGCATTATCCATAGACTTTCAAAGGTTCTTCACTTACTTTTAAATTAATATTGTACCCACAAATAAAAATCATCAATTGAGTTATATTTTGAATATTTGTTTTCATTAAGTGCCATATAAAGTAGGCTTGAAATTTTGAATTATACTGATTTTTCAAATTCTTGACTATTTCACCAATTTTGATAGCTGAAACATTTTTACATATACTGATACTTTTAAATTTATTATTTGTAATGCGTATATTTTCACCACTTTAATTAAACATTCAGTATAAGTGGTTTCATTCAATTTATGATTGAATATGATAATATATAATTATAATTAACTTTTACAACAGCTATATTTGTCTCAACTGAAATTGAATACATTTTATTGTTTTTGAAGAATTGATTTCAATTCCAACAATTTGTTCTTATTCATCGTTCAGAAGTTAGCTTAGTTTGTTAGCTCGTATTTCAGAAAAAACTTAGCTTGATATTGAACATATTGGTCATAGTTTGTTTTTGTTCATATAGTTATATATGTAGTATTTTTAAGATAATATTCTTTATAGAAACTGAAATAGAGTTTTTAGCTATCAAGTATAATATTTTATTCTCACTTTGCATGCATAAAATTATTTTATTTCCCATTTTCTTAAAAATTGTAATGTTCTTATATTGCTCTTTTCTTTATAACTTTTAATTTATTGAGTTTAAAAACCAATATCCATTTTAGCATTGTATTGTATTTGTTTCCTTTTTGTATCTTTCTAATCGTTTTGTTTTTGCTCCATTCATCTTTAAAACTATCTTTTCATTTGATAAGCTTTTCACATAAATCAAAAAGTTCAAACTTAGCAACTACAAGTGTTAAAATTTCATATATAACTTTTTTAAAAAAAATCTTAGCAGTGTATTTCACATGCTTGTTTTCTTGATATATAAAAAAGAAAATTATTTTTCATGAAATACATTCACTCTTTTTTTTCTTTTACTAAAAAACATTAATTTTTATTTTAGCTGTAAAAATTCTATTTCATTTTCATGTATGTATCATGTGTTACTTCTTAGTGAAGAGAAATTTTGTTTATAATTAAATTTAATTTGCTATATTGTTTTATAATATTATTCAAGTATCTTCTAAATGTTATGACTTACAATTCTCAGCATTTTTATAAATATTGTTATTTAATGATAATATAAAAGATTAACAATTATAAAAGAACGTTTATAATTATTACAAAACACTTAATAATTTATTTAATTTCTATAAATGTGTTTTTAATGAATTTAATCTTTTTGTTAATTTTTAATAATATTGCTATAATACAAAATACATATGCACTAAAGTTAACTAAACTTAAAATAACAGTTGAAATTCTGTTGTTATAAGTTGGCATTGTGTTATTAGATCATAAAAAATATGCATTAAAAAATTCCTTAATTTTGAATTTTTAAAATTATAATTAATTCTTTTGTCCAATGACATTTAATAATTTTATTTTCATATATGCCAAAATATAAAAGTACATCATTTTGTTTTTTTTTAAAGAATGTTTCTCAGATTTAAAAAATTTTTGCAACTTAGATTTTATTGTTTTTTTTTATTATTATTATTTCTTATTTCTTAGCAGTTGATAATCTGTTTATTTAGTTGAATTTTTTAACAAAAAAAATCATAACTAATGAAACTTATTGAATTTTAATTGCATAAATAATTTGTTCTATTAAATACATCAAATGTAATTTTCATAATATTTTTAATACCAAGTTAATTCATTTTCAGCTGAAGTCATCAGCACTATAGTAACCTTTTCAATAATTTTTAACTAATTGAGATTTTTTATACATAATATGAAAGATTTAAAAATATATTTTATTAAGAAATAAAAGGCTAATAATACATTTTCCAAAATATCTCACTCGAGTTTATATCATGTGTTATGTAAATAAATTTTCTTTCAGTGCAAAAATGTATTTCATTGGACAATAGCACAATATTTTTTTAATTATCCTCATTCATCAACAATTTATTACTTATTAAATTAATTACTATTTTTGATCTTTTAAGAACCATTTGTCAAGCTAGTAACTAGTTAAAGTTTTGGCCTTTATTTCAATAATTTTGGTTACTGAACATCTGCATTCAGTTTTCATATTTGTCATATTAATCCACGTTTAATTAAATTTCAGTTTAATTAGCCTTGTTGTTCGAAAAATGATTTTAGATTAGAACAACAAATCAATTTTAAATTTGTAATACAATTAAACAAATGTAGAAAAACGAGCACTGTATTCAAAGGTTGATTTTATATTTCTGAAATAAATGTTTCTTTTATTCATTTTCAATTTAGTCTCAAATACATCCATTTAACTTTTCTAAATAAAAATATGTCTTTAATATTTGATTTATGGTTTCAGTAGTAAATTTTTTACGACTTAATTTTTCTTATATTTATATGAATTGCATATGTATGTTACTAAAAATAAATATGAACTAAGCTATGTAATAATGAGCAAGTAGGAATAATTAGTGAGCTTGCATGCATGCATTTTTTATGTAATTCATGAAATGATATTTTTAATATCAGCATTACATGATATTTTTAGGGACGTGATGATTTACGTCAGGATGCTGTTATGCAACAAGTATTTTCTCTAGTTAATTATTTGCTTAAGCATGAAATGGAAAGTCAACAGAGAAAACTTCACATTAGAACTTATAAAGTAATTATTTTTATTTTATTACTGTTTTTCTGTTAATTCTTACATTTAGATTTAATAAATGAATACAAATATATGTTGCAATGCATATGTATTTCGAGCACAAGTAACTAACAAGTTTGTATTAAATGTGAAAATGCTGTAATAAATTTTTAAAGCTGTTCTTTAACATACTTTTATCATTCGCTTTGTATAAAAAATTTCACATTTTGGATTATCTCAATATTCTTAAAATGTTATATTTTTAGTTACATTGTTCTATAAATGCATGAAAATAAAGAAAACACCTGTGAATAAAAGTGACATTTTTTAATGAACTTTGTAAACATTAATTTATTATATAGCTACCAATTATTATTATTATTTATTTTTTTAAATATAAATATTTATATTCTGGTACTATGTGGTATCTGTAGTGCAGTTTGGTAATCCTTAAAATTTTTTCACAAGTGTGAAAAGTTGAACCTTTCAGGTTTTCAGGAGCCAAATTGTAGAAGTGAATCTAGCTGGAACAAATATGGCTGGTATATTCCAATTTTCAGGCGTTTCTAGGGCTATTGTGTTTGAAATCATCACAGTAAACACAGCTATGCAAAGAAATTTGAAATAGATGAAAATAAACGCTGGTAAGAGATAAATACATATTGAAGCGGATTGTAATCTCCATCTTAAGATGCAAGAAAGCAAACAACTGCAGCAAAAATGGCCACAGAACTCAATCAGCACCTGAATTTTCCAGTGTCATTGATAGCAATTAAAAGGTACCTTCATAAATACAACATTTACAGCAGAGCAACAATTCCCAAGGTACTTATATCAGATTTGTTAGTGTGAAACCAGTGTAGAAAAACTTTGTCTGCACTGGTGTCACACTCACAAAATCGGGTTGATTGATAAGTAAAAGAAAATATTGTGTTGCGAATCGCCTTTCACACATTTTACTTCAATAGGATGTGTGCATGCTTGGAAGCCACCTGCACAAACATATGATCATGATTATCTTCTTTCAACTGTCAAACATGCAGGTGGCTCTGTGCTGATATGGGCAGCCATATTGTAGTTTTCTTGTGAACCAGTCATAATCCTTATAGGAATGGCCACTGGGAAGAAGTATAGAAAAATTTTAACTGACCAAGTCCTGACTTAAGATGTAAACTTTTTCCTGCAAAAGATGGAATTTTTCAAGTTATTAATGCTATCCTTGCAATGGGAATTGCCCAATTTTGGCTTGATGAATATCAGAATAAAGTTAAACCTTTATTTTTTTTTGGGGGGGGGGCCACACAGTCAGCCAACCTCAATATAATTTAAACAAAGCCTATTTTCGATTGTTTAATATGGAATCCACATTATCTGTCGGCATCTCTCCCAGAATTTTTTCAATATTTTCATGGACAATGGTACAATATATCTTTAAACACCATTCAGCGCTTACATGAACAAATTCTTTATGCTAACCCAAGTTCTAGTATATGTGAAAGACAGTAATATATAATACAAATAAATGATTCTTTATAAATTTAAGGTATTTTCACATTTTTTATAACTACCCCCCCCCCCTTTCTCTCTGAGTGAGTGAATTGTTGATTTAATTTATATTTAATAGCTGTTTATTTAAAATTCTTGTGAATATAAAGAATTATTTACTAATCACCTACTTTTGTTGTATAAATCTTATTAGGAATGGACTTTTAACATCTTATGCTCATCTAAGTAATTGCATCTTATTTTTTTAAGGTGAATTTATATTTAAAACGCATTTTTATTGAGAAAAATTTGCAACAAACACAATGCTTATTGTGTGCAAGGATTCTGTTAATTTTTTGCAAACAATGTGTTCTTGAATAATCAAGTAACATTTTGATATCAGAAGAATTAAAAATTTTCTCACTTCTAGGAAATTTTTTTTCACTACTAATATTTATTCCATATTTTAATTTTTTCTCTTTTATTTACCAAACATAAATTGTAAAGTTTACAATTAAAGTAAATAATCATTGAACTTTTCATGATTTTTAAAAAGTATATCTAAATTTTCTTTTCGATACATCAAAAAAAATTATGGATGAAAAACAAGTTAGGAATAACTGCAATTTTAGAGTGATATCAAAATATTTTGATGTGCATTTTGTATTTGTACATTGATATTTAAGTTTTCATTTTTGATTTGATAAGTAATTTTACTTCATAATTTTTATGTGTTTTATTGAGGATTGTATCAAACAGTTTCTTAGTATCATTAATGTCATATCTTAATACCTTTACTCGAATAATTACTTTTACATAAGCTTGAAATCATAAATATTCTGATACTTTCTCTTTCTTCATCTGTTTGTTTTAACATTTATTTATTTATTTTTAGGTAATTCCTGTTTCTCGAAGGAGTGGCGTTTTACAGTGGTGTGAAGGTACACAAGTACTTTCTCAATATCTCATTGCACCTCATGGTGCTCATATGAGATACTATCCTACAATGGCTACTCCACTGGAATGTCGTAAAAAAATGGAGGTAAGATTTAAAGGAATTGTATGCAAATAAATACTTTACAAATGCATAAGTGTATAGGATATGGGTATGAATGTAAGAATTCTTTTCCTCATTTTCCCCACTCAAAATTTTTTTTTATTTTTTGAGGGGGGAAAAGGAATAAAATTCTCTCACTGGAAACAGATTTTTTACTTTTCCTATATCAAATATTTTATAAACATACAACTTCTGTATTATTGAAAATAAAATATTGGATTTGAAATCACAACTTGTTTTAATTTTTCATTTAATACATATTTTATTTAAATATGTACGCATATTCATGGAAAATTGTAGTATAAAATAAGAATATAATATACAAATTTCTAAATAAAAAGTTTTAAATGAAAATAACTAAATTAATTCAGTAAAAAAATATTTAATTTCTTTCATCCTCTGTGTAATAGGGTATAAAAAAAATAATCATTTTTATGATTCTTGCCTCCTCTACCCAAAGCAAGAAAATCATAATTTTTTTTGTCTCTTACATTTAAAAGTATAAACTCTGATAGCTTGGTTAGTTAGTGTATATTTTTGGACTAAGTTATAGAAAAGTGTACTTATGCAATAACAACATTTAAAAGTAAAGGCTACTGTAATCTATTTGGGCAATGCATCATTCTCTTTATCAGAAGGGAATAGATTCGAACTCTTTAACAAAAAATTTGTTGTATTTACAAGAAGTAACTGGGGTGTATTAAATATGTTGTGAGGGCAATATTTTCAAATAAAATTATTCCTCTGTACTGTAAGTACTGGGGAATCTTCTATTTGGTCCTTTGCTCTAAATTACATGCTATCATCCAGAAGTTTCCACTTTTATAGACAGAATCTGGGTTAGTTACAGGGAAGTTTTCTGGTGCTTATATTTAAAAGAGCACAAAATATTCTTGGAAAGTGTACCCACACTTAGAAAATTGTAATATGAGAAGAATTGTTTATAGTTACTCTGTGCATTCTTTTCCACTGTTGTCTTTATTTCAAACTTAAGAAATTGCTTTTGTGAATTTAGAATTTTATAAGTTAATAAAAGCTAAAAATTTTGAAACAAATAAGAAAGAATTAAACTTGAAACTTTAAATTTATTTGAAAAAGCTACTATCAAATTTCGAGGATTTTTAGTTAGATACTAATAAAGCAAATTATATTAATTATATCTAAAAAATTTAAAAGAATAAATTCTTCTCTCAATTTGAAAGCTAATTTTTTAATTTTAAACTTTCCAAAAAAATCATGGATAAGTCATTAAAAAGCATGATTTTTCTCCAAAAAGTTCCTGAAATATCCTAAGATAATAATAAGATAAATCTGCCATATCCTGAGATAGAGAACATTATTCTGTGTTCACATAAAGTTGATGAAAAGAGAAGTTAAAATACAGTGAAAATTAATATATTTAAATTTAACAAAAGAAAAACATAAAACATAATGAAAATATTATAAAAATTTTTACTCATTTGAATGTGTATTAATTGATGTTTATACTTTTGCATTTTGTTATTTTATAGATTTATAACTTTTTATCACATAAGAAAATCATTAGTATTAAATGTCATATTTATATTTTTTTTACAATTATAACAATGCAAGGAAAGTTTTAATTATTTTTTATTGCTTTAAATTTGCTTTTAAAATATTTGCTACTTATTATGTGTTGTTAATCTGTTTTAGCACTAATTTCTTTATATATCTATGTTTCATTTTGATACAGACTATAGCAAATGTTTCCCAGCTACCTAAAAAAAGACAAATATTCGATTCAATTTGTGCAAATTTTCCACCAGTGTTCAGATATTTTTTCTTTGAAAATTTTCCTGAGCCTTCTGCTTGGTTTGAACGTCGTCAATCTTACATTAAAAGTGTTGCTGCAAGTTCAATTGGTAAGAATTTTAAATCAAGCATAAAGAAAATTCAGTTATATTCAATATGCATTATTCATGAATTAACATATCGATACTTAAAAGTAGATGTTTAAAAAATTTTTATCTGATAAATTGTAATAATGATAATTCATTGTTTATAATATTTTTCCTGTTCCACTTCTTTGAATCTTAATTTATTTTATTTCAGTTGGCTACATATTGGGACTTGGAGACAGGCATGTTAATAATATTCTTATAGATAATCACACTGCAGAAGTTGTTCATATTGATTTTGGTAAGAATATTTTTTATTACACATTTTTTTTTCTAAAATAAATTCTAAGTTTAATATACATATTTTCCAAAAAATAAAATTTAACATCTTTAAATTTTTATTAAATATTTTAGCTACTTTGTACCCAAAATTGAATATGTAATTAATGTGATTTATTCAGGAAATGTGAATTTTTTTGTTTGATAATTAATAAATCATTAGTAAGCAAATGAGCTTTCATTTTTGTAAAACAGGTGTTCTATTTCTCACAAATATACAATTGATGTGAATAAACAAATATTTTCTGTATATGTATCAGACATGTAGCAACGGGGGTGGGGATGGAAGGGGGACTATCATGCCTGGGGCACAGCTTGCAGAGGGTTTTTCAAAATTCTAAGCTAAACAAAATTTTACCGAAAATTTCAATCTTAATTTTATTATAAGATCAATTCTATTCGGAGAAATAAACTTTTAAAATAAAAAATAATTATTGTGTTATGTCCAGAAAAAAAATTAAAAAATCCAGGGAGGAATCAGATTTTGAAAGTAAACCGGTTGTTAAGGAAAAATGAGGAAAAGAGCTGCAGGAACTTGGCATAAGCAAAACTCTTGCTCTTATATTTCTTTATTAATAATAATTTTGCATGGTTTAGTTCCTTTTAAAAATTGTGTTCTTTTAACCATGCTTTCAATTTTCATTTCTTAATTAGTTAGATTATCGATTTTCATTCTTTTAATCTTTTCCTTTTTAAGTTTCATATTTTACTCCAAGTTTGTGATATTATTGTTTTGTACTACAAGTCTTGTAAAAGTGTAGATAACGAAAATATTAAATTTTTTTCCATATAAAATTTTTGGAATATTAGATTGGTCAGTTCCATTTTAACACATATGATAGGTTTTCATTTTAGATAAAGTTATTTACCAAATTATTTGTGTTAATGTTATATGGTAATTTTGCAATTTATTAACTTACAGAGATTACAGAAGAGTAAGCTCATAAAAGGCACTTATTTATTTTGCATATACACTAATATTCACAGTGCCCTTTATGACTCAATTGTTATACAGGTTATCTAAGTCAAGTTACATATTAAATAAAAAAAAACCATTACAATAATATTAACAAAACAAATTTGTTTTACTCAATATAAAATATATAAAAAAAATGTTCAATGAATATTATTTCCTCTGGACCCTTTTGGATATTATAATTATTCAAAATTTCATAACTTAAAAGTTTTTTGTCGAAATTTCAGTGTTTTGAAACATTATTTGGCATACTATTTTTATTTTCTCATAACAGATTAAATAATTTTATGTAACAAGCAATACTTCACTAATATTTTTGATATCCTTTTATGATAAAAATGTGAAAATTTAACCTTACTTTGATTATAATAACATAATAAATAATTATGCACAAAAAAAAGAAAATTTCATATAATTGAAATATTATAATTGGAAACTTATAAGAATTTATATGTATTGATAATAACAGAAAAGTCAAATTTTACTTAAGTTATCAAGAAGCGATAGAGAAAGATCATTTTCAGTAGTTATTGAGACTTATTGAAATTTTATTATTCATTGTCCCACAATAAAAATAAAACCCTTGTATATTTTTTATCTCAGGCTTTTACTGTTGTAGCCATTCAGTCTAGTATCGCGTTACACTCGCGAGAAAATTCCTGCTGAAATGCGTTTCATATTAGCGGTTCCATTTGTCAAAAATATTGTATCCAGCACCAGACTGGCCTTCAAAGAAAATGAGGAAATTTTTCAGAAAATAACGCTACAATATGCTGCCTTTGGAATTGTCTTCCTGGAAAAGAAATGGAGGGGATTGCGAGAATAATTACCTCAAAATTCTAGAAAAAGGCATTAAACTTTCCTTCCTTTTTATTGTTCACATGGTTAGTATTTCGTTTTTTTCCAAAATAACACTTCATCGGAAGCAAAAATTTCAAAATTTGTAAACTTTTAAAAATCAAGATTTTTGATATTTAAAATATTATTGCCGTAAGTTATATTTTCTGTCTACTATGTATTCTTTCAATTTGAATATTTATTTCATATTTTTGCTGGTAAAAAACCGGTACTAACATATTTTTGCAAAATTTTGAAAATTTTAAATTACTTATTAGTTCAAACTATTCATTTAAAAGTAATTTATTTAATGTTTAAATGTTTTTGTTTTGGGAAATAACTTTTATTTGATTTGCAATTTTGTTGTCTCTACATTAGCACCTTATATTGAAAAATTCTTTTTTCAAATGGTAGAAATTAAAAATCTATTTTTAATTTCTACCATTTGAAATTTGAAATTTGATCTTATGTTTTTTTCTTTCTTTTCTGTATGCTTAAACAAACAGAATCTTCTTTAATAGCATAACAACCTATAACAGGTTTTAGCTGCCTCTACAGCACACCTTAAACATACAGAATATATTTCTTAATTAATTAGTTCGATTTATATAAAAAAACAAATCTTTTAACTTGAAAAATTCGTTCAAGAAATTTATAAAGAAATTGTTCATATTTCTCATTCTACATTGTAAAATTTTAAAAATAAGATAGTCTTTAAATAATATAAATTTATTGAAAGAAAAAACTCATGCCATTGTATAAACAGCACTTACAAAATGGATTTTGATAAAAATTAATTCTTATTTTAATAGTAAAAGATATTTTAATATCTTATAAAACAGTTTTATTAAATGCCTTAAAATTACAAAGAAAATTTTCACTACTATGGTAACTGAGAAAATTTCTTTAAATAAAATTAAGCGATATAGCAGTCAAAATTTATTTTTTTATCTCAGCACTTGTAATTGCTGATAATATTTTGAATCAATGGAAAACTTAATAGAACAATATACAGTGCATCAGTTTTGAGAAAAAAAAATTATTTTTAATAACATAATGTAGATTGTTTGACTGAAAATTTCTGATTATATTAGATATATATAATTTTCTTTTAATTTATGTGTGTTTTGATTTTTGATTTAAGAAATTTACAAAATATTTTTGTTTTATGTTTCCATTACTTATCAGATATTTGCATTGATGATGTTATGACATTTAGTTATCTAAACTGAAATTAGATGAAGGCTTGTTAACAAAGGTCTTCTAATTTTCGAATCTGAAAAATTAGCTCTAAGGTATAAAAATGAAATATTATAAATTATCAATATTACGTTTTGTGATTTAAATTGTTTGCAATAAAAATAATTTTGGTTTACATTAATGGTCTCAATGGCATAATTTAAAAAGCTATTTTAAATTTCCTATAAAGTTAAGTTGTTTTTCACAGGAATTTTTTTGAAATATAAAAATGAAATAAAATTTTCAGCTTAAAAGTATGCTATAACTTATCTTAAAATTTAAGATAAGTTATAGCATATGTTCAACACCTAATGATCAACAATTTGTAGAAACTTTCATAAATAAGATAATCCACAATTAATAGGGAGTAAAAATGCTTAATTGCTGCAATTGGTTAACAAGCTAGAAAAAATACATTTAAAATTTTTCAAGACATTGTTATAGAAATGTTAAATTATTAAAATCAATTTTCTTAAAAGTTAAAAATTAATTGATAAATAAATAAATAAATATCCTGACTTCAAAACTGTGATATCCAGATCAAGGCATACAGTGCCCATACCTACTTTCCTGACCGAGAACAATGAGTTGCGAAACATGCCCTGGTTAGGTGGTTAGCCCAAAGCTAAATCGCCGGTGTTTAGTTCCCAAGCATGATTGGTACCCAGTTAATCGATCCACTGAAAGGATGAAATGTTGAATTGACCTAGCCTGAGAATCAAAACTTGGACCTATACCTTAGGAGCTCTAAGTCACCATTCTTAACAAATGTAAAAGTTTGGGTGAATTTTGTCATACAGATTTCCATGGAACAAAAGTCTATAGTGAAATGTAGGACTGAAAGATGTTACTCAGCAGTAGAAAAAAGAAATTAAACCAAAAAATCTATTAGAACTTAGTATGTCTTATATCAAATGGTGAAGATAGAGATTGCCATTCAAAAACATTTTTATTTATTTCTGCATCAATTGCAAGTTGTGGACGTTCATTTCGCAAAATAAAATTAATTTTGACTTATTTATTATCTACCATGAGTCAAAACTGTCTGAGTGATTTAACAATTTTAAGTATAGAAAATGAAAAATTTGAAATGATCAACTTTGATAAAGTAATTTATCAATTTGCTTCAGCAAAGACAAAAAAAAAAAAAAAATGTGAATAGTGTAGTACATTAGATTGTGAATAATGACAACTGCTTATATCTATGATATGTCAGAATAATTTCCCATTTAAATTTTATTTAACTTTTTATAATTCTAAATTGCATATATGTCCGGTTATTCTAATAATACTTTTCCAAATGCAGTGTAAGTGTTTTTTTTTTTTTTTTTATGATTAGAATTGAATTTGTTTAAATTTAAAAATGCGCTTGATACTTTAAATTAATATATTTTCGATTATTTTATAAAAGGCACAACATTCTGTTATTATTTATATTGTATTCTTATTACAATTGTATTCTATTTATTGTAATCTATTATATATCTTTTATTATTTAATAATTTTTTCCCATATTTATATTGTATTATTTTATTTTCAAAGGGGCGCCAAAAAAGGTATCACACTCAGGCGCCAATTATGCTCACTATGCCACTGATATGTATTTTATTATTATAACACACTAATGGGAAAGTATCGATAATAATTTCACGTCAAATTAAAGATATTATGAAGTAGAATAAAAATATATCCTGTACTTACTTCAAACATGTTTATTTATATCCAAAATTATTATTTAACCATAATTTTTGCATTGAAATTTTTGAACTATATTAAGAGGCAATTTTTCACTGCAGTTGAAATATGTCATCGATGTTTATCCATCTGAATTTTTATTAGGTTAAAAGAGTAAGGCTTAGCTCAGGTATATATAACAGTTTTAATTTCATTGCATGTAAAAAATTCTTTTAATTATACAGGTGAAACTTTTCTTGGTGCACTTGGCTTGCTATAAGTACATTTTTGGAATTAGCATTGACTTTATATAACTTTGAATTTATGGATTTGATAGTTTGCTCAAAATAGGATTAATTTCTAAGAGATAAGATATGTAGAGGATCACTATTGATTTTTAGTTATTATGTATAATCAATATGTCAAGAGCACTATTCTCAGAAGTGAAAATAAATAGTATTATATTAAAGATGATTTCTTTAAAATAAACCAAAATGATATATGATTTTAACTATTAATTAAAAATTCATTTTCTAAAATTAATATAAATTTTAAACACATTTTCTTTATCATATAGACTATAAGTCAAAGCAATAAAGAATAAAAAAATATTAAAATATTTTCAAAATAGTACTATATTTAACTATAAAAATACAGTTAAAAAGTATTTTTAAATATTTTTAATGTAACTTGTCACAAAATAGTCAAAAATTTGGTTATTTTTGGTTAAAAGTTATTTTTTTTAAATTATTAATGATTTTAAACTTTATATCCAGTATTATTATATCTTGAGTGACTAAGATATATTTTTAAACAATATTCTAGTTACATAACTTTCAGAAAATGAATAAAAGTTCCACAATTTTTTAGAACAAAATATGACCATTAAACATCATGTTATATTGCAAAACATTTTTCTAACTTTTTATTTCTAAGATATATGGAATAATTTTTGATATTTTTAATTCTTTATTTTAAAATTGATTAAAAACATTTTTAATTACCTTTCAAAGTTCCATGAGAACCTAACAAATTGAAATTTTAAAATGTCTTTTCCCAATTTAAATGTTATCCTTAAAAGTCAACAAAATTCTTATGCTTTTAAATTAACTGTAATAAAATAAAAATTTGCTATCTCAGATTAAAGATTCACTTGTTTCTTTTGAAAAGATATTAAAAGATTTATCCCATAATATTTGATAAATATAAAAATATTCATGGTGAAATGAAGTAATATTTAAGTGATATAATGAATGAAAATTTCAAAACATGTATCCACTAGCTTTAAAATTAACTGTTATTTATGTTGTGTTAATTTTATATTATATGTGTATTCAACTTTCCTCACAGGTTTGGATTTTTGTTGTAGTTAGGTGTCCACTTTAAACTATAAGTCCTAGCCTAATTAGCCCTTATATGCAAAATATTATTAGAGTGACAAACCAAACTATGACATATTAAATTTGTTCAAAAAGTAATCAAACAATTTATCTTTTTCAATTAGTATTTTTATTTAAACTTCAGGTATAGCCTTTGAAAAAGGACGTATTTTGGCAACACCAGAAACTGTTCCGTTTCGCTTAACAAGAGATATAGTTGATGGAATGGGAATAAATGGGGTAGAAGGAACTTTTAAAAGGTAATGACAATATTATATGACATAATTTTCAGTTAATGAGGATGAAATATATTCTTTACTTCTCAAACTGAAGGTTCATTTTAATAAAATGAATTTATTTTATAAATATGTAATATGAATTGATTTCTATTCATATTTAGAATTTGTTATTTTTAAAAAATAAGTAATCTACTTTTCTTTTTTTTAATACAGATGTTCAGAAAAAACTTTAGAAGTTATGAGAAATTCTCAAGATGTTCTTTTAACTATCTTAGAAGTGCTTCTACATGACCCTCTGTATGAATGGACTGTGCCTACTTCTAAATCACCCCAGAAACCATCTTCTTCTAACTGTCAAAATACTCATGGTAAAAATATTTCTAATTACACAAAAATGTTACAAATGAGAAATTCTATTTTAATGACGTGTTTCTTTAAAATTACAGAAGTCAACACACTTGCAGAAAGAGCACTGATGAGATTGCAACAAAAATTGCAAGGCTTAGAGGAGGGAGTTGCTATGAGTATAGAAGGTCAAGTCAATTTATTAATTCAACAAGCAAGAGATCCAAACAATTTGTGCAGGTTGTATGCTGGATGGCAACCTTACCTGTGATAGTCAAATCTGTTTGATTCAACCAAAATTTTTGCATGTTTTCCAAGTCATAATTGTTACTGTACATACTTTGTAAAAATAATTGTTTTATTTGTGTAGTATTATTTTCAAATTATTTCTAAATTTACCATAATTTTATTCCATCACATACCTAGTTATAGAAACACAAAAAGGAAAATTTCAGTTTTAAATTTTTTCTGAAAAGAAAAAAAGATCATACATAATGTATATTTATATTTGATCAACAAATAAATTGCATTATGATTAACACAAAATATTTACAACAAAAGAAAACAGAAATCATTAATGTTGTTAATATGCATATAACTTTAAATCTTTTTCAAATACAATTTCAATAATTTACATGTATTTGCTTATAAACAAAAATTACTTTTCAAAATACCTTTATTTGTTTTTTAATATCAGAGGCTGCTTTTAGGAATGTGTTTTAGCATATTCATTTAATTTATTGCTTATCAGTTTTTCTTGTATTTTATTATTTTAAAAAATCTTTTATTTTAAATGACTTTGATGGCTAAGAAACAAATAGATCAATGGAATTCATCATATAATTATTTCAAACAATAATTTCAGGAAATTCTCAGAAATAAATTATTATATGCCAAATTACATAGTTTACAAAATAGATTAAATTTGTTCCACTTACAATTTATGATATACATAATTTCTTAATCTGATATTTTAAACATTCAATTGGAAAAAAGTTGATTGCTTATCAATAATTATAGTATTTATATTTTTGCCAAAACTCATCAAACTCAGCACAATTTCAAGAGATAAAGATTTGTTTTGGCAAAATCATTAGCATTTAAGTGGCATGAAAATGACCCTCAGAGTAGGAAATGTCTTCTTACACTACTGTAGGAGTAATTTCTTCAAATAGTGATGCTGGATTCAAAAGGTTAATATATATATATATATAATTTGAAAGCTTAAAGTAATCATTTTTTATTATAACTATGAAATAACATGAAATTCTATGATGTTTTAGTTTCCTCATGTCCTCAGAAAAGGTATTAAATATTCAATATTTTGAAACACTAATAGGAATCATAAAATTTTTCAATATATTTCAGTAAAATGAACAAAATAACGCAGGGTCTACATTAAGGTTTGTAAGGAAAATAATCTGAAGCTAGAACATTGCAAACCAAAGAATATTGAGAATGTAGATGCTCTCAATTTGCTCTAGTGTCATTGATTATGTGAGTTATAGAGAAGGAAAAAAATCAAATAATTGCTAACAGTCAATAAATTTAAGTGTTAATAGACAGAAATGTCTTCCAAATATAAAATACTTAAATGTTCCACTTATTTACATTCCAAATTATTCAATATAATGGTAGTCAAGATCATTATAATTTTGCATTGATGGCATTGAAATGCAGTCGATGTGGACTACCTACCTAAACAGTTTTTAGAAATATGCAAGATAAAGTGTATATTGTCTCATAAACATAAAGCCAAATTGTAAAGTGTAGGATATATAATTTAATTACTTTATTTCACAAAAGAATTACAACATCATTTTTTACTAATAAAAAATGTAATGAATCTTGATACACTAAAAATCATTAAGACTGAGCAAAACATTTAGAAAGAATTTAATTTTTAGGATTACATCTCCAGAAAATATAACAAAAACTGATACATATTAAAAATTACTTTCAACCACAAACATTTTAATTTAACCAGATTTCAGTAATTATAATTTACAATAAATAGCATCCTGATTTGCTATGTATAAATATTTAGATGCTGTTCCTTGTCCAAATTTCTAAAGATATTTCATAAAAAGTTTGGTCCAAATGAGAGAGGCTTTTAAAGAAAAAATTTTCCCAAATTAAAAAAAATCAAATTAAGATGATATATCATTCTTTTTAAAGGCAAAATTACACACAGTGATGTATAAAAAGAACATTGTACTTGAAGATAACAGATACATTTCCACTGAGAATTATAAGAAATTTGATTATGTAGGGGGGGGGTAACAATTATAAAGGTTGCATTATAGAATTCTAATTGTATTAATATTTAAATTTTTTCATCTATATTTTCAAAAAATTATTATGCACTATTATTAATTGTAATTCCACATCTTTCATTAATTTTACCTAAAATTAAAAATACAAAAGACCAACATCATGATCGTTTATTTATAAACTATTTTTATTAACTTCTGCATCTTGTTTAAGATTTAGTGGTACAAAAATATAACAAACTTCAGTAAATAATAATTAAACATTGAAATATGCAATATTTATATCTTATTACTGTAAATGAATTGAAATACAAATACACTGCAACTGAAAACAAAATACAACTACATTTTACACATTTTTAGCCTTGGAATATCTTTCACTAATATCTTTCCAATTTGCTACTTTCCATATGGCTTTAACATAATCAGGTCTAACATTCTTGTATTGCAAATAATAAGCATGCTCCCACACATCAATTCCAAACAATGGCAATAAACCTGTAAAAATATTTTAAAAATGCAGTGCAATCATTCTAATATATTTGTTCAAGCAATATAACAAATACATTCTAAAACAATTAACACTATTTGCTGTGACATGAAAAATCAAAAATACCAGTAAAGCTTCTTCGAACGATAATATCCTAATTGATTTTGGATAATATTTGCATAAGTAAATAAGAATATAGTGCTAAAATAAAATTAGACTATCTTAATGACAAGTACAATTTTTCACAGAATTCTATTAATCTTGTTGAATACTGACTTTTTATTGCTAGAAAATAAATTGGAACTAAATTAAAATTTAGGATGAATACAAAACTTAAAGAATCACAATGTTAGGCAATATATAAATTGAATATAAATGTTAGAAATGAAAAACCCTTAATTAAAAATATTCCTCATACATCAGCATAATTTGTGTGTGTGTTTGTGATCATCACTAAACTCAATTTAATAACATATGTGCCATAGTTGTGTGGCAAATAAACAAGCTCTAAATAATAGAATTTACAAATAAACTAATGGGCTTAAAATAAAAAATTTTTCAAAATTAAATCACAATAAAAATTTAAGTCATTTTTTACAGCAAAATGTACTGTACATTACAATTTGTCCAATCAGTTTATCAAATGATTCCAAAGAAAGATACATTTGGAATATGTTTTTGTTTTGTTATTAAACAAACTACTTCTGTGTTCATTAGTTTTAATATGCAAATGTTAAGGGTTCCTGATAATTATAAAGAATATATAATATAAGAATTAGAGAATAAGAAATTCAAAAAAGTTTATTTACCAGTTGTAGCTTGCAATGGATCTTGATTGGCACATGTAGCTATTTGTAATTTTTTAGCTGTTGGGTTATATCCTAACCAAGCCCATCCTGATCCTTGAACACCAACTGCAGCAGCACTCAAGAGACTTTGAAGATTTTCTAGACTATTAAAATCAGATTTAATAGCAGCAAGTAATTCCCCTGAAAAAAATAGTTAAAAGTTAAAAAAATATATCAACAGTGACAAAATATTTTTAATATCATAAGGTACTACAGGATGTAATAAATTTTGTAAAGTTATGACTGTTATAAGCAATACAATTTAAACAGTTATCTAAAAATGTTTAATTTGATTATCCTTGATTACTTACAGGCTTTTATGAGAATCAAAATTATATGTAAAATTAATTAAAAGTTTGAGAACTGTTTTACTAATATTTTTTACATGATGAAAAGGATTGTTTTTTGCACATTTGTATATTACCAGACAAATATTTATTGTAATTGGCACAAATGAATCAAATATGCAAATTTATTCTAAAAATTAATAAATGTCCAGTTGTTTATTAATGACATATTTGGTATGCATTCTTCACTCTCATCTTTATACTACATTCTAATAATTTTTATACCCAAAAACCATAAAATATTTTAGCAAGAAAATATACATCCAACAAAAGTAAATAAAGATAAATTTATTTTCTCTAAATAATTCAATGTTAGTAAGTTTTGCAGTAAAATAAATTTGGATACTTTTTTAACTTAACAAGTTTCATTAGGAACGTTAAATATTGAATAGTATTTACATACCTATTATAACTAAATAAATACTTAATTACTATAAAAAATAATGTTTCTAAATATAATAAATAATAATTATAGATTATTTTTCTATTAACATAAATTTGAATGCAATTTAAATATTTGTAAAAACTACTGTTAACTACTATTTAATATTTTAAAATTACATAGGATAATACCAATACAATGTAACTAATAATTTTTTTTTTTTTTTTTTTTTTTTTTTTTTACATTTTAAATATAAATTAAAATATTTTTAGAAATTAAATTCTAAGCAATATACTTAAAAATAACAATATGAAAAAATATTCCCTTTTGCATCAGTAAGAAATATAATCAGAATAACATTTAAAATAACTGATTACCTTAAACAAAGGCAATTCAATTTTAAAATTATTCCTCATGAAATGTAATATTTAATTTTACGATTCATTTCATTAATATGTTTAAAATGAGATAAAAAATATTTAAAAATACTGAATAAATTAAATTATTGACTGAACAAGTAAAAAAACAATTTCATAAAAGTCCACGATTTTATCATAATATCCATGTTCCGATTTTGTTATTACACTAGTCAATAAAAATTTACTTTTCTTTCCTAACAAAAATGGAATTAGCTGCTTATAATTAATTTTGCTGCATAGAATTTAAAAATAATAGTATTAAAGCTGTAGCACAAACAGGTTTTTTGTTATAACTATCTTACCAGTATTGAAAGGAACTGAAAAAGCACTTTAAACACACATATTTTTATTATTAATTTCATTAATTTATCATATAATGATAATGTAATTGAGATTATATACATATTTAAAGCAAAGTAGAAGACCAAACCATTAAACATTAATTTAATATGATGAAAAGATGTCACTTTCTTCTTTTATGTAACGTGAAATCTTCTATCTTTAGAAACCAGCAGTAGTCACCCAACACTGCTGGTTCTCAACGACTTTAATATCGAGTTTCTACAACTCTAATGTGTGTGTCCTGAAGGAATCTTTCAACTTATTTGTCACTAACTGTGCTAAAATGCCAACGTTTTCTGGGGGAAAAAATCAAAATAACACTGTAAAAAGTGAATTTTAAGAAACATTCAACACCTCATGCCCTGGTAGAACTTAAGAAGCTTTTCTATCAGGATTTTATAATTTTTGTCCTTGTTTCCTAAAAAAAACTCTTACCATTTTCATAAATAATTTCCAAGCTGCTAATTCTTTTGATTTAGCCTTCCCTCAAAAGCAGAGTCACAAATCACTTTTCTGATTTGAGGTCCAATAAAAATGCCTTCTTTAAGCTTAGCTTCATTGTGGATTATTGAATTTAGTTTTTTTAATTATGGAAAAGTCTTTAAATATTTAAATCCCTCACATTCTCTGTCCATAGCCTTCACAAAAACTTTCAAAAGTCCTAATTTAAGGTGAGATGAAGGAAGAACTTTTTCTGATTCAATAAGGGGAGTATACTAAATGTTGCTAGTTCCAAGCATAAAAGATGTTCTGTTTGGCCATTTTTTAAACGATATTCTGTTGCACAGCTACCCTACAAACATAAAAAGCAACAATGTTTTGTAAACCCACCTTGAAGACCCATTAATATAGCTATGACTTTAAATCCTTGGGGTCTGAGCAGTTTCCAGTCACATCAGCAGGTGGTGGATTGCCAAACGTCCTGTAGGAATGACAGGATAGCCTTAAATACAGATTCAGAGGCAGCGAACCAGTTCCCAAAACATTGGTGTTAGGCGACTTGTGCCTAGGGCTATTTGGCAGAGTGATAATGGTGTTTTAACGGAGCCTCTAGTTGCATGGTGAATTTCTAGAGCTTTATTGCCATGCCCAGTAACTCAGGCAATGCTGGGTGGACTGTTGCATTACCTGGGCCTATTAATTAATTGTTATCTTATGGCTGAAAAAAACTGAACTGAAAAGAATTAGCAAACCTTTCTGCATTTGCAGGGGAAGCCTCTGAAGCAGACTTTGCTGAAAAAAGACAAGGGAACTCAAAGGCAATCTAGTGAAGGGACAGCAATGAATCCCTCACAGGAGGTATAAATGACCTCCAAACCATCTTCTTCTGGTGACAGTCAGGAAGCTACCACTAGCATGACTGACTCTCTGACTAAAATCAAGCTTAAAAGACTTTCTAGTGCCCAGAAGAAGAAGCTGGTGAAGTAATGCAAAATCGCCGAGGGGACTTGGGTTGAAAAACCCAAGGCAACCAAAGGTAGAAGCATCCTGCCAACCAGATGGACCAGGGCAAAGCCGGAAAGGCTACCAAGACAGAAGGACCTGAGGGATTTACCTACAGGGCGGCTCTCACAGCGGTCAAGATGGCTGTGCTCATAGAGGGCCATCTGGAAAAACGCCTAACAGAGAAACAGGCCTCAAAACTGAAACTCTAGTTAACCAAAAAAAAGAAAGAAATGAGGAAGGTTTTGCCTCAACCTTCCTATCCTGTAAACTTGAGAATGGGGCATTTATTGTCAACTGTGCAGATCTGGGGAGCTCAAAGTGGCTGGAACAGACTGTCAGTGACATAAGCCCGTGGCAGGAGCAAAAACTCTTGGTGGGTGAGGCAAGGAAACTTGTCAAAACCCCACCAAGATAATTGCAAAACTGCCAAAAATCTGCAGTAAACTGGAGCCTAAAGAAGTCCTGGGGAAAATCGAGGTGCAGAAGGGTTGAGTCACTCCACCCTAAGTGCACCTTGAAATGGAACATTCTTAACATCAAGAACAAACCATCTAGGCAGACCATTGTTCTTAGTGTACCAGAACTAGATGCTGTATAATTGGTGCAAGGGGATATACGTATCACATCAGACTTCACCAAGTGCAGGTAAAAGTGCTTGACAAACCCGCTCCTGCTGATGGGAGTGAAGGCAGTTCAAGCCAACCTCCACGATAGTAGAAGTGGTACCACTAACCTCAGTAAGAAGTTTCTTGCTGGGGATATACACCTGGTCCTGATTCAAGAACCCTGGCTGGTTAAGGGGAGAATCAGTGGCCTCAAAGGAACTAAAGGTAAGTTTACCTATTGTACCAATAGTAATGCTAGAGCTAGATACTTTTACATAAAAACATTGAGGTTTTACCACTCTCTGAATTTATCTTTATGGACATCACAATTGTGAAAGTGCCTTTTAGAATTCATTCTAAACTACGGGCTAGATATTCTAAACGAGGGCAACAAACCAACTTTCATTACTTCCAATCGATCTGAAGTGATTGACATTACTATAGCTAATTAGCTATTGTATTAATTTAGCTATTGACAAAGCTAATTAGCAAAAATTGGAAAGTAGATGGCAGACCTTCTGGTTCAGACCATCAAAACATCTATTTTGAAATTCACTCTAATGTATCTCTGGATCGCGTGTTCAGAAATCCAGTTAGGATGGACTGGAAGAAATCCCAGGAGGATTTGACTGGGTTGATTGAGCTCAGGAACAGACCTATTAGAGTTAACTATGATCTAGATGTTACAGCAGATCTTCTGCACAGTAGTATTCTAGATTCTTATCATAACAATTGCCCTATTAATCGCACTAGAAGAGATAAACTCCAATGTCTTTAGTGGAATGACTTTTTAGCAGCTGAAAGGGCAAATGTTAGGAGACTTTTTAATAAAGCTAAGAAAAATGGTGAATGGGAGAACTATAAAATGGCCCTCATTAATTATAACAAACTTATTAGCAAAAGCAAAATTAACTCCTGGAGAAAGTTCTGTGAAGAGATAGATTCTATCTCTGAAGGAGCTAGACTCCAAAAACTCAAAAGAGATCAACTTATTTTGGTTGGCACCTTAAAGGATGAGGAGGGTAATTTTGCTGTGCTTCCGGGAAAGAGGTTATGGAAATTATGACCAAAACCCACTTTCCAGGTGCTAGAGATATTTATAGCAATGGAGGGAAGCACCGCAGTAGCTCTTTGCAAAGAGTCAATAGCAATCAATGGACTATCACTAAAAATATCGTTAGCTACAACAATGTTAAATGGGCAATCTCTGCCTTTAAACCTCTAAAAAACCCAGGGCCCAATGGAATTATGCCCATCATGATCCAGAAAGCAGAGGATGTTATCACAGCAGTGCTAACTAAAATTTACAGAGCTAGCTTAGCACTGGGTTACATACCAAAGATATGGCAGAAGACCAGGATTGTTTTCATTCCTAAACCTAGCAAGGACACCTATGACCAGGCCAAGTCTTATAGACCTATCAATCTTTCTTTATTCTTTCTTAAAATTATGGAGCAAATCATTTATCAGCTTAGAGATTACTTAGTAACAGTCTCTTGCATGATCTTCAATCTGCCTACCAACATGGCAAATCTACTGAAACTGCTTTACATCAGCTAGTTTCTGAGACTATAACCACTCTGTATCAAACAGAAATTGCCTTGGCAACTTTCCTCAACATCCAAGGTGCTTTTGATAACACTTATTGCCTATCCATCCTCAATGCACTTAGAGGGGCAGGGATTAATCAGACCCTGTGTACTTGAATTGAGGCCTTGATTTCGGATAGATGTATACAAATGAGCATCTTTGGTGAATCATTTGGAAAAAAAAAAGACTACTAGAGGTTGTCCTCAAGGTGATGTTCTCTCACCATTACTTTGAAACCTAGTTGTAAATAGCCTCATAAAATATCTAAATGATAGGAGCTATTATATGCAAGGATATGCTGATGACATTTTCATCCTTATCCTTGGTAAAGATTTCGTCATAATTTGTCATCTCATGCAGGATGCTCTAAGTTATGTAGGTCAATGGTGTATGGATAGGGACCTGATGGTTAATCCTCAGAAAATCTACCTTGTACCTTTTACATGCAAAAGGAAATAAGATGGTTTTTTCATACCAAGACTTTTTGATGTTGAAATCAATGTGGCTTCAAAGGTGAAGTATCTGGGCATTTATTTAGACCAAAAACTCACCTGGAATAAGCACATTGATGATAAAATTAACCGAACAAAGAAAAGCATTATGATTTGCAGTCGAATACTTGGTAAAAATTCTGATGTTCCAAAACTGATGTTTTGGATGTACACAGCTATTATCAGGCCAGGCCCATTTTCACATATGCCTGTGTGAGCTGATGGCATAAGATGGAACAGAAGACTGTGACTGATAGACTAGGAGGTCTACAAAGACTGGCCTGTCTCTACATCACAGGAGCAATGTCCCCCGCATGAAACAGAGCATTGAAAGCTATATTGGATCTGACTCCCTCAGGCATCTTCATCAGCATTGCCAGAATGACTGCATACAGAATGTAATTACAAAACTAATGGTATGACCAGCCTGTTGCCAAAGGGCACAAAGGTTTTTCCGGGAAAATTCAAGATCCTACTTTCCTGATGCCCTCAGACTTCATAGAAAAGTCAAACATGTTTGAAAGAATATTTAAAATAGTTTTTCCAACTAGAGACGAATGGAACAACAACATGTTCAAAACTAAAACAGGAGATCTAATCTGGTACACAGATGGATCACTAAAAAAACAGTCTCTCCGGACTGGGAGTATGTGGCATGTCACCAAGAACCCACCTATATGTAAGCCTTGGGCAATATGCTACAGTCTTCCAGGCAGAAATTTTGGCCATTATCTACTGTCTGCAACTAAATATGAGGAAGGGCTACCACAGTAAGCGGATTCTCATTTTTCGTGAAAGTCAAACCGCTTTAAAAGCGCTCAATTCTTTCAAAATTAAATCTAAAATGATTTTGGAATGCAGAAACCTTCTTACAGAACTGACAACTAGAAACAAGGTGATCCTTGTATGGGTGCCAGGGCACAAAGGTATCGAAGGAAATGAAAGGGCTGATGAACTGGAAAAACAAGGATCATCTTTTGTTCCCAATTGGTGCAGAACCTTTTTGTGGGATCAATTTAAAGACTGCAAAAACCAATGTTCTTAGATGGGAAAAACAGAAGATGTATGAAGCTTGGCACAACATTCCTGGTCAAACCCATGCTAAAAGTGTGATCTGTGGATCCTCAGTGAGGATTGCCTCTGAAATTCTAAGATGCTCTAAGCAGAAGATATGTTTAATCATAGGCTTTATAACTGGGCACTACTATTTCAGAAAACACCTCCATAAAATGGGACTGTTTAAGCAAGACCCTATTTGCCGGAAATGTCATATGCAAGAGGGAAAGGCCAAGCATATCATTTACGAATGTGAGGTCCTTGCCCTCCCTAGATTAACTTTTTTAGGCATCATCCATACTACAGAGTTACACCTAGACTCCATTAAAGGGTTATCAGACTTTATTAATAAAGTGGGTGACCCGAGCAACTGGAACTAGGGAACATCGGGTTTGGAGTTAACAGTACAAAATGCTGATAAAAGCAGAGGTGTCCAATGACATAGAAACCCAACTCTAAGAAGAGATCTTTAAATTTCAACAAATTTGCCAACTGAATTGCTTATACATAACTGTGTTTAGAATAGTTACCATGTTTGCATAAATTTCTTTCATTGAAGCTGAATAAGCAACTGCCATGGATGGCTTCTTGTTTCCATTATGAAGCAATACTGAATTTTAAAATATTTTAGTCACATTACAACTTACACAGCACGCATAAGGAGACCAACTTTTTTTGGCCAAAAATTTTGCACCCGAAATACAGAAAATAAGCTTTTTTCACTTCTTGTGATAAACGTTTGCTTTGTGATTTTAATATAAAACATTCACAAATGCAATAAAATTTATTTGGCATAGTTTTGCAACAGCTATGCTGAAAACTTACCCATCTTAGTATGAACTAATATAAAGGTGAACAACCAAACTTAACAAAGAATTTTACTATTCTGGGAAGCCGAAATGACTAAGGTTGGGATACAGTGTGGCTAACAGTGATTAACGCAGGCATTTGGCACAAAATTAGGAAATATAGTGGATGATTCCATTTTGTGTTATATAAAAATTATGGGACTTTTTTACTTGCAGTTATTTAAATAACAATATAAATTAATTATAAAAATAATAATTTGGTTGTTGTTAGTGAACCATCGCAGACCAGTGTTATCTAATAGTATATACTTTAACTAGGTGTAAAAATATACAGTCAAACATGAAACCTCAACAAGTTGATCTTTATCTGATCAATACTTGATACTATCAATTCTATATTGATCTAACATTAAATTAATAATATTTTAATTAAAGTTAAAAAATAATTCCTTTAAATAAAGATATATTAGCAATAAAAGGATAAATCACTTTGATACAAGCAATAAAAGATTATTAAGCTTCCAATGAGATAAGGTAAAAAAAATTTTAAAAATTAGATTTTTAGATTATAAAAATATAGTTAGATACTTAAATTTGAAGGTGTGAAAATACTTCTAACAGAAATATCTCATAATAAATTAAATACTATTCCCAAAAAACATAAGAAATGTAAAGTTAAAACTTTTATTTTTAATAAGTCTCAATAAAGTATCCCAACATTTTAATATTAACGATTTCTACTTACCTTGTGGTTCACCTCCAGAAGGACTTAAATTATACCAAAATATAGAATGATTAAGATGACCACCGCCATTAAATTTTAAAGCTGGTCCCAAAGCAATTGCAGTAGATACATCACCTATGAATGATTCACAAAACTTAAATATTACAATAACATGAGTAAATGAGAATGAAAAATAAATTGGCTGTTGAGTCTAAAACCTTCCACACATGATAAGATTTTGAATTTGGATTTGTCAAGGTAGTAGGAAGAAATTAAGCACACAAAGGTTTTGGTTTGGTTTGTTTGTTGCTCAATGGTCATTTTTTGCACACGAGGGCTAATTAGACAGGGACCTATGGTAAGCACACAAAGGATATGGCTTATCCTTTCAGGTTCTGCTAACTAGAACAGGGCACACCCTAGACTGGGAAACTACTTTTAAGGGTTTCCCAGTGTGTGATGTCAATATTTATGGCTGTGGTTTAAAATATATGCTCTACAAATTGAAAACAAAATCTCCAAGTATCATAATTTAAAAGAAATATTCAATCAATTTTACATATACGTCTATTTAATATTTACTGCTTTGGTTATTTGTCTATTAACTTCTGCCATAAAGCATTTGTTTCACAGAATATCTTTATTTATTATACATCAGAAATTTCTTTTTGTTTAGAAAAATATCATCATAAATTTAACATGAGTAAATTAAGCAAAGAATTATTGCTGGCCATTGCTTTGGTTTGTGATGATGCTAAAAAGGAAACAAACAATAAAAAGCAAATATGCAAAAAACTGATTGCTGCAAACAGAATTTCCTTCAAATCTTAATTTTATTAAAGAAATACACTCCTAAGATGAGGGTTTCTTTAATTACAATTAGGATAAATACATAATCATACAAAAGTTTGTTGGATAAGGTAATACTTTTAATAATAATAATAATAATAATAGAAACATCTATTCATTTTTAGTCCTCAATAAACTTAGCACTTTAGCATTTTCTGGAAACAGATAAAATGGCTCAAGATTTAAAAGAATTATTTCTCCTCATACTTTGAGACAAATAATATTGAAGACATGTGAGGCGTATAAAAGTTCAAGGAATGTACAAGTTATTATTAAAATCATTTATTGATTTATTAAACTGATTATTATAAAAGATAAGAAAATTTAAACTGGATTTAATTAAGTAAATTTAAAATTTTCATATGTTTTTCATTTAATTAAAATAAGATAATAATTATTTGTATTAAATGGAATATAATAATGGAAAAATTTAAAGTAATCCATTAACTGAATTGTTTTATCATTTGTTTTAATACATAAGAAATCAAATGCTTTTAAGCATTCATTATAATTTTTCAATAATACTTGACTGTACAAAAAATATAATAGACATATAACAAATTCCTTTTTAATTGTTCATTGTAGCAATTTCAAGGGGTTCTTCCCCCCCCCCTCATAAATATCTAAATTTTTCATATGCTATTTTTCTCATTATTTATAAAGTCAATGCCCAGGACTAGCCAGAAACAAGTTTCAGCTTTGTATGTTTCAGTGAATTCTTACATTATTTGCTTTAAATAAATGAATATTAACAAATGAAAAGTGTAATTAAATAGGAAGTTTCAGCAAATACTGTTTTCACTAAATGTCACTAAGAATACTAAACAACCTTATGGGATCACATGACAGCAAGAAGTTACTGATTATTTCCTGATCTAACTGAAAGAAAAATCAGAACTAGCTTGAATTTTCTTCACCTTGTCAAACTACACCACAAATGGTACAATTTTCTACATGTCATGTCAATCAAAGCTCAAAATCATATGTGTGGCAGGCTCAACATTTAAAACATCATAATTAAAATAATGTAATAAAGATAGGCAATTAATAATTAACATTACATTTATAAGAGTACTTGTGACACTATTAATAGAAATAAAAAAGCTTTAGAACAGTTATCATGAAAAATATATTAACAGTCATTAATAAATAAATTATTCTACTTTATCGATATCTCCCTACATTGTTTTGGTTTTATACTTCAATAATATGCTAAATTGATAATAACAATGCAAAATAATACACAGAGTTTAGTTTATTTTAAATTACATTTAAAATAAACTAAAAACTCTGTGGCTTGAAAGCCCATGTGAGCCAAGGTCTACAGTGCCCACTTCTGTTTTCATGACCGAGGGGTGCAAAACATATGTACTAATTAGCTAGTCAGCCTAACACAAAACCCCTAGTGTTTAGTTCCCAAGTATTGCTTGGTACTCAGTTTATCAAGTCACTGAAGGGATGAAAGGTTGAGTTGACCTTGCTTAGCTTAAGCATCAAACCTGTGCCTTGGGAGCTTGAAATGCTACCACTAAGCAATCAGGCTTTGCAATTTAAAATGGAAAGGTAAAACCACTCCTTTAATATAAAGACTAAGAAAAAATTAAAATATTTTTACAATAACGTACTTTTATAAAAGTACAAAGTAAAAACATAATATGTTTATCCTTTGCAATATTTCTAGTTTTTAACACAGAGTATGATAGTACCTTCTTGGTTTTGTAACTTAAAATTTTGGTAAAATCCTAGAACACACATCATGTTTGCTGCAATTTTCAAAAACATTGGCAATAGTGAAATTACAGGATTTTCAAATGTAAAACGCAATAATCCACCAAATCATGCTAAATTAACTACTTGAGGTAAAATTGCAGTTTTCGAAATGATTATTGACCTTAATCTCCAACTTTGAATATTGCAATCTCACAGTATTTTCGATTTCAGATATCTGGATTTTGAATATTTTATAATATTTATTTATTAAAGAACTACTGCAAAATTAAAGGCTACAAATTTAACTGCGCATATTTTACAAAATTGACATATTATTAAACAGACATAAATATCTAAAAGTCAATACTATTTGTAATCGGTCAACAAAATATAATCATAAAAATTTTTTCTTTTAATTTATCAAACGAATGCAAACTCTGAAAATACAGCATATATAATAAAAGGAATTGGGTATTAACAACTGTGGTATATATGTATATATCTAACATAAATAACATACATTTTTATGAAAACTAGGATTTCTAACTAATTAGACCCTGGCACTCATCTTAAAATAACACATTTTAGTTTCAATTAATCAAGTAATACCATTCAACAAGAAATATCACAAACATTCAAAATTATATTTTACAATATAAAATAGAAAATCAAATATAATAATACAAAAAGTAAAGTTCTTAATTAATCACCTTCCTTCACACTCTAACTTCAAAAAAAACTTTCTAAAATAATTTTCAAAATATAAATTACAAATTAAACCTATTTTCAAAATTATAACATTCAAATAATATCTAATTAACTTCTAAATTGTGAGAAAATCAAAATTGAATACAGACGCCATTTAAAAATAAACTTAGAAAAAAATGAAATACAGCATAGAATAAGATTCAAGCGCTACTAAAACTACAAACCAATTGTGCACATTCAATAAATATGTCATAGAATCACCAAACAAAATCATTTTGGCACAGTAATCTACATAATCTACAAGTTTGGTGCATTTGGCACCTTTACTGACCAGTAGAATGAAGCCCAGATCGCAAATTTTATTGCCCTCTTAGATGTCACTAAAATAGCCAATCTCTCCATATTAACATATTGTGTATACTAGGATTAAGCCAAAGTTTTAATGAAAAGTTGAATTTTGATATACATAAAAATCTATGAAGCAAAATAAATATTGTTGCTAATTCTACAATTTATTTTTATCTTAAGAAAAGCTGGGATAAAGCCATATAATTCAATAAATTCCATTAAATAAGTAACTTTCACAAAAACTGTTGAGTGTAGTTAGTATTTCTATTATAGAGTTCAAATTCAAAAAACATTTTATGTGTAGTTAGCATTTTTATTACAGTAGTTCATTTTTAACAAAACATATATATATTTCATTAATACTATTGGTTTTCAATGGCTTTTCAAACAATATAAAATTAAATTCTTGAATGATAATCATTTTTATATATATGTAACTTTAAAGAAATAGATATTTTTTTTAATTTATTAACAATGAGTTTCAGAATAAATTTTAGAATAATAAATCAAGAATTAAATACTATCTATTTGAAGATATTCATTTTTAAATAAACTGAGAAAAAAGTAAAATAAAATATAAAATGATTTTATTTTTTTCTTACTTGAATGAACTATGGTTGTTAAAGTAATTTATTGAGAGTAGTATTTTAAGAAGGTAAATTATATTAGTATATAATCAATTAAAAATGGAAAAAAACACTATAAAATCATAAAACCTTTTTTAAACTTATTCTTTTTTTAAAAAAATTTAGTTTTACAATCATACACTGTAAAACTAAATTTTTGGCATATGCTTAAAATATGCATTTACACATTATAGTAAAATTTCCTTTGGTCAAGCAATATTTATCAAACAGTTTAAAATTAAGATTACAGTGTGAATCATTCAGCCACCTTGGCTTGTAAATAATATCCCAATAAATAGTATCCGTCAATAATTGTTTTGTTTTCTCTGATAAAATGAAATACATACAAATAATGAAAAAAAACTACTGGATATGCAAGCATTTTATATAATTATGAAGAAAAGCATAAAAAAAATTTCCACAAGTTTTATTCCTTTATGAAATATTTGAACATCATAATTACATATTATTTTACACATATTTAATTGTAAAAATACTATTTGAATTTAATTGTATTTAACTGTACAAAATTAATTGTAACAATGCTATTAAGCAATTTGAGAAATCAAAATATTTTATAACGAACATATAACACTAGTTTCATAAACAAAAAAATAATTTTAATTAAAAAATTTTAATAATTGATTGAGAAAAGTTAAAACAGACTTTTAATATAAATAAAAATATTTCATCAAGTACAACAACTTTAATTATATAAAAATTAGTGATCAAAAACCTTTGGCAACAGCTTCAGCTAATTTCTCTTCAGCAATATTTAAATTGTTCACATAAGTGGCATGATGCTTTGAATGATGTAACTGCATTATTTCAGCTGATATGACAGGTTCTAATGCACCATAGTCATAAGGTAAATCAGGTAAAGTATGCTTTTTTAATATTTGACAGATGCTAGGAAATGTTGCCTTGCAGCTAAAATAGGAAAAATGAAAATAATGTTTTACACCAGATAATTTTTAGTATAATAATAGTAATAAAAAAGTTTATAAAATTATATTGAATAGTATGTAACTAAATGCATAAAATATTAAAAATTCATACACTAACTTTCTTTAATACTTAAGATTTAATTAATTAATAATAAAGATTTCTTTAATACTTACAAAAGGAAAGATCATAGGAGAAGGAATATAGTTTTGTAAGATTACTAAATTCCTTCTCCTATGATCTTATGCCTGGCAGACAAGAATAGCCAACCTAAATTATGTCACTTCATGCAAAATCCTGATTGTGCTCAAACCCGAATTTTGAATATTACAGTCACATGCTATTTTAATTACAAAAATTTTGAATATTTCTTTATTATTTACTACAGATATATTAAAATACTAATAACTGGAAACTAATTTTACAAAGATTACATATTAAAAAATAAATATAAATTAAATATCATGCATTCTATAGTGAGAGACAACCAGACAATAAAGATAAATTTACAAACTAAATAACATATATTTTTATGAAAACTTGGATTTTAATTAACCAGATAGTGGCCCTCCAGCCTTAAAAAAAACATCAGTGAAAATAGAATCTAGTCCCAGAGAGAATTGGGCAAAAGAGCTAAATTATCAATAATGTAAAAAAATATTTTTATGAAAAAAAAAACTATAATTTCTAATTATGTATATTGTTACTAAACTAATATTTTTATAAAAACTCGAGTTCAAGCCTTAAAATTCAAGCTAAACCTAATTATGTGTTAAATAATTCTACACAACGTTCAATTAATTGCATAAACCAGGTGTGGCCAAGCTCCTTGATAGTCTGAGCAATTTTTCAAAATTTGAAAGTTTTCAAGAGTCGTAATTAAAAATTAATTTAAAGGGAATGCAAAAAGATATTAAAAAATTTTTTTTGAGAAATCATATAAATAAAAATACAAAATATGTGTATTGAATTTAAATATTAAAAACAAAAAAAAAAACATTTATTTTATTTTCCTTGATAATTCTTTAAAATTTGGTAACTAATTAGTGACAGTACTTCTTAGTAATTCTTTGAGATATTGGTTAGTTACTACTGATCAGTGTTTGGATTTCTCAAATTTTAAAGAGAAATAAAATCATTCACATAAGTGCATTGTTTAAAATATTGAAAGTTAAAAAAAATAGCCTTTTTTAATTCAGGATAACTATGATTCTGATATAAATATCCAAAATTCAGTCATCAGCGTCAAATTATATTTTAATTGTAGAGCTTGATTTTTCTCTTGAGTACCTTTATCAAGAGTCACAAATAATCCTCCAAAGAGCTGTATGTAATTCAAAAGTGACAGGTTGCCCCCCCCCCTGGTATAAACTATTACATACAACAGCAATTTTAATCAAATAACACATTAAATAATATTTGCATTATCATTATATCATTACTTGCAATCAATTATAAATCATTACTAGCAGAAGAATTTAAAAAAAAGCACATTTAACTTATCACTATCCATACCCTCACTTCCCAAACCCTAATAGTAAAATTCAAAATATATCTTCAAAGACTTAAATTTCAATTATTAATGAAAAAAGCATCAAGGACTACTAAAACTCCAAACAAATTTGGTGCATGCTACGTCATAAAATTGCAAGAGTACATTTCAGCACAATAAACCAATTTGGTGTATTTATCACCAAGCAGGCTACTAGGATTTAGCCCTTACATAGTACAACTAAATCAATATAGTTTAAAAAATAATTTACAAAATAAAATAAGAGATTTTAATTTGAAAAATCTTGTAAAACTAATTTCTAATGTTAGATAAATATAACAAGTCATTTCTTTCATAGTCAGAACGTGTTTTGATTCTCAGAATGAAAAATCAAATGATTATAATAACTAAAATTCTCTCTCCTTTTATATATATTTATCACAACCATATAACTCAATATTTATAATTCATCAAATTCAAATAAAGCAATTTACCTAACACATGACAATTTTTACAATCAGCATATTTAAGTGCCTTTCTTTCAAGGGAAAATATACTACTAAGCAAAGAAAAGTTATAACCTAAACTTGGTTATGCACAAAAAAAAAACAATACGCTAAACCAATATTTTGGACAATGCTTTTTCAGAATGACACTTTATGTAATAAGATATGTCCTTTGTTTTTAGATATGTGCCATTTTATAGTACTTGATAATTAACATTTTGCCTACGAATTCTACTTTTGGAATAAAAAAAATTATAATTCACTGACAACTCAAAACTTTTAATTCAAACAGTGTGCTCTTAGATTAAATAAGAACGCACAAGAAAACATTTGTATTGTCACAAATGCCGTTAAATATCTGTTACTATGACAGAGAAGTCCTTTACTCTTTTATGCTTCATTAACACCCTTTTTCCTCACTAAATGTAATATATCTTTCTAATTCGTTTTACTGGAATATCAGCAAAGAATCTATATAAGCCTTGCTCATATTGAGAATTAATCACACTGATTGGCAATTTTATTTACATTAATTATAAAAAAAAACTTGTCTAATTTAACATGAACATCAATGATGGCAAATGCTTAAGAATCTGAAAGTAGGGATTCATCATTTTATAATTTTATCACTTAGGCTAAAATAAAATAATATAATATTTTTTACATCCAATAAACAAATTCCCCTAATATTTACTACACACTGGTAAATATTAAATAACCATTCAAGCTTTCCTTAATTATATTCACAGAAGAAACATACAAATATTAGGAAAGATATGATAGTATTTCTAATTTAAATGCATGAAAAATCTTTTTCTAATTTAGCTTTATTATCAAGGGTGTAGGTACTTGAAAATCTAAAAAAATTAGGTTTATAAAAAAATACTGAAAATTAAAAAAAAATTTTGAATATCATTATATTATAGATATTATATATATATATATATATATATATATATATATATATATAAATATATATATATATATATAAATATATATATATATATATTAGTTTATATCTTTTTTTTTTATATATATAAATATATATATATAAATATATATATATATATAATATATATATATATATATATATATATAAATATATGTATATATATAGATATATATAAATATATATATATATAAATATATAAATATATATATATATAATAATTAAATATAAAATTTAATATATATATAATTTATAAATATAATATTTTATATATAAATATATAGAGTATATAAATATATATATATATATATATATATATAATATGTATATATATATATATTATATATATATATATATATATATATATATAAATATATATATAATTTTATAAAGTTTTTTATAAATATATATATATAAATATATATATTATATATAAATATATATATATAAATATATATAATAATTTATATATATATATATATATATATAAATATATATATATATATAAATATAAATATATATATATATAAATATAAATATATATATATAAATATATATATATATAAATATAATATATATATATAAATATATATATATAAATATATATATATATATATATATATATATAAATATATATATATAAATATAAATATATATATATAATATAAATATATATATATATATAAATATATATATATTTATATATATATATAAATATATATAATTTATATATAAATATATATATATAAATATATATATATTAAGTATATATATATATTATATAAATATATATAATTATTAAATATATATATATAAATATATAAATATATATATATATAAATATATATATAATATATAAATATATATATATATAAATATATATATATATATATAATATAAATATATATATATATATATATAAATATATATACATATATATAATTATATATATATATTATATATAAATATATATATATATATATATAAATATATATATATATATATAAATATATATATATATATATAATTAAATATTTTTTTTAATATATTATATATATAAATATATATATATATATTATAAATATATAATATATAATATATATATATAAATATATATTAATATAAATATATTTTATTATATATATAAATATATATATATATATAATTATAAAGCAAAATATAAATATATATAAGAATATAAAATATATATAAATTTTTTTTATTTTTAAATATATTTATTTAAAATATTATTTATTATAATATATATATATATATTTGTATTTTATATATATATAAATATTAATTTTATATTATTAAATATATTAATATATAATTAAAATAAATTATTATATTTATTATAATTATATTTATATAAATATATTTTTTTTTAAATTTTTAAATTTTATATTTTTTATATAAATTTTTAAATTATATTAAATTTTTTTATTAAATTTTTAAATTTATAAAAAAAAATTTTATTTTATTATAAATATATATTAAATATTTAATTTAAATTATATAAATTTTTAAATTTTATAAATATTTTTATTTTAAAAAAAATTATATAAAATTAATTTTTAAATATTTTTGTATATTTTTAAAAATAAATTTTTTAAATATATAAAATTTTATTATTTATTATTTTTAAAATATAAATATATTTTTTAATAAATTATATATTATATTTAAATATATATTTTAAATATATTTTAAATTTTTTATTTTTTAAATAAAAAAAATTTTTTTTTTTATAAATAATTTTAAATAAATTGTATATTATATATATTTTTTTATTATTATATTATATTATATAAAATATATATATATATAAAATATATATAATTTATATAAAATAATAAATTTTATATAAATATAAATTATAAATATATTATTATATAAATAAATTATAAATTATATATTATAAATATTATAAATATAAAATAATATTTTATATATATATATATATAAATTTATATATAATTTTTTATTTTTTAAATATTTTTAAATTATTTTTTTTTTTAATTTTTTAAATATTATTAAAAAAATATAATTTAAAAAAAATAAAAATTTTAAAAAAAATAAAAAAAAAAAAATTATATATATATATTTTAAATTATTTTTTTTTAAAAATATTTAATTTAAAAATAAAAAATATTTTTTATAAAAAAATTAATTAAAAAATATAAAAAAAATATAAATAAATTTTTTTTTATATATTAAAAAAAAAAATATAAATAATATATATAATATTTATATATATATAATAATATAAAATTTTTATTATAATATATATTTATTTATATTTATATATATAAAATATATTTATATATTTATAAAATATATATAATATATATATATAAATATATATATATATATATATATAATATATATATATAAATATATATATATATATATATATATATTTTAAATATATATATATATATATATTATATATTTAAAAATAATTTTATAATAAATATATTTTAAATTTTTAAAATATTTTATAATTTTATATAATAATAAATATTTTAAAAAATTTAAATATTTTAAAAAAAATAAAAATTTTTTATATATTATTATAAAATTTAATAAAAATTAATTTATTTAAAATTTTAAATTTTATAATAAAATATTAAAAAAAAATTACATATGATTATTATAAATAAAATATATAAAAAAAAAAATATTATTATAAATATAAAATTAAAAATTTTAAAATATTAAAAAAATATATTTAAAATTATATATTATATTTATAAAAAAATATTATTTAAAAAAAATTTTTTAAAAATATAAAAAATTAATTAAATTTAATATTTTATAATTTTTTTAAATATATAATATATATATATATAAATATATATATAATAATATATATATTGTATATATATATATATAAATATATATATATATATATATATATATATATATATAATTATAAATATATAAATATACATATATATATATATATATAAATATATAAATATATATATATATATATATATATATATTATATATAAATATATATATAT